>JAAXLI020003223.1:0-11247 GCA_014621495.2 Entosphenus tridentatus | reverse complement strand
AACGTCTCCCGCGCTCTCTATCAATGTGTCTCTTTGCTGAGCTCGTGTTCCATGTTGCCTCTTGGTCTGTCGCCGTTTGGCCATCCCTGCCCTCGCCTCTTCCGTCTGGCCGTGACCTCCGATCTCTGCGATGTCGTCTCTCTGTCTCTCTCTCTCTCGCCGTCCTCCCTTCCTCTCTGCCCCTCGTCCCACGTTCTCCACTCCGGAGCTAATTTTGTTAACCTCTCCGTCTCCCGTCGGCTGTTTCTCGCGACGCGTCCTGCACCCTCCTCCTCCTCCTCTCCCCCCCAGTGTCGGCGAATCCACCGTTCCCTTCCTCACATCTACATCATCTTAACCCGAGGGGGGAATTTTTTTTTAACGATGTGCGGATGATTTTTTTTGTACGAATCAAACACAAAAAATATATATATGAGAATGATCCGAATATTCAAAAACGTGCCTGCGAAACTCCCCTAAGAAATCTCCGTCTTATTAAACATCGTTACGGAGTGGGGATTTTGGGGGAGCGGGGGGAGGGGCCTCATCGTTCGCGAGCTGTGACGGCAGAAAGCCATTCTTGATTACGAGTTCGGCGAGCACCCCACCTCGCCCCCACTCCTGAATTCGCCCGTGCGTCCCCGAAGCACGGATCCTGGCTCACGTTCGCGCGCGTTTATTACCGCTCGGAGCACACGGGCGGGGGGGGCTGCGGGGATAAGGAGGAGCAGGGGGGAGCTGCCATGCTCTCAGACCAAGCTTTTCAGCAGATTGCCTTGGCACGCGGCAGCTTACGGGCCACCAAGCCAGCAAAAATTATTCCCCCCCCCCCCCCCCGTTTTAATAGCGGTGATATGTGTGCGCGCGCGCGCCTAATGCGCGGATGTGCACATGCACATTTGCGCCCCATATCTGCAAGATCATTATCACTGCCGCAAGGTGTCCTATACCCCGGGCGCGCGCGCGCGAGTGTGTGGTGTGTATTCAGTGTAAGACAAAGATTCCACCTCCCCCCCCCTCCGCACTCCCTGTGGTGGCTGTCTATACAGGGGAGGGGGTGGGTGGACGAGTGCGGATGGACACGGCGCACCGAGGGACGTGGGGATGGTGTGACCGGCAACATGCCCCCTTGCCACCTTTGTTTCCCCGTTGCCCGCGCGTTCGCGAACTGCACCAGGCGCGCATTGTAAGGCTGAGACAGATTCCAGGAGGCCCCTGCCAGAAGCGGTTCATATAATCGTGAAGTGATGTTAGCTGGCGCACAGGGTAGTCAAGCCCTCACCGCTGGGAATGTACTAACCGCTAACCACTGCGCAACGGCTCCTTCGCATATAAACACATACACACATGTAGTGACATAGAATCGGTCACGTTGCAGCATAGCGCTGGCTGTTGGCAGAGAAGGCGATCTGCAGCTTACAGCAGCCCTGACTGACAGCAGGCCACGTGATCGAGCAGAGAGGAATGCGGGGGAAAGGTCACGGAAGGGGCACGTCGAGAACCCGCTGGTAGGTTCCAGAAGGAGGCGTGGCCGGGGGTGGAGCCAGGCCACGCTGGTGGTATAAAAGTGGCCCCAGGAGGGGAGCTCGGGGCTGTCGTGTGGAGTGGGGGGGGGGTCCCCGTTGTGCTGCTGCTGGAGTTTTCACCGTCTCGGCTGTCCTGACTGGGAACTTTAGTTACTAAGTGTTATTGTCAGGTCCTGTTAATAAACCATAGTGCCTTCCACTCTAAGTGTCTCTACACAGACGCTATTTGGCTAAGTGCAGCTATTGCAGCTATTGCAAGTGATTCCCTGTGTTGACGAGGAACCACAATAATCGCAAGGGTGCTTTCCTTTGGCACCTTCGAGCGCCAAGCATTAACACTGGGCCCTAAACATCCCAAACAAGTGTTGCGTCTCTCCTTTGCACCGTATTGACAATGTTTTCAGCGTCTTAATGTGCACGAGAAAACTGCTTCTTTTCGTGTGGTTTGTTGTCCTTCCCTCGCACGGTTGGGCACGTACGGTGTGAAAGAAGTTCAACATAATACTGCACCTCCGATTAGCACTGTGGCCTACGTACGGTGCGAAAGAAGTTCAACATACGGCACGAACATACTGCACATCCTTTGGTGGCAATTTCATCACCAGTCTGTTGTTGTTGTTGGGTGTGAGACGGTAAACATGTCAGTGTCTTCATGTTTCCGCGTCATCCTTGAACGCGACTAATACCGTGCCCCCCTGGGTGAAATTGACGTCGTTAATTCGAATCCAGATACGATCAGTGGAGCTAAATGCCAACAAAAGGCCCGTTCTTAGAGGCCACAAACCGATCGGACGACGTCACGGTTGGCATTTTAGCCCCTGAATACTGGAACAAGGAGCGTTTTTTTCTTTTTTGGATAAGAATCTAAACGTAACAAAAAACGATTTAGGCGGTAGCTACTGCTATCTTAGGATCGCGTGACGAAAGTGTTCTAATGCAAGTGAGAAGAAGAGTCGGGTAAGGATATGCACACTCTCAAAATACCTATATTTTTTCATGTAATTGGAGAAATGTAGGCTATACTCTTAACAAATCTGCGGTGTGTGCGGGTTTTTTTTTTCCAGGTCATATTGCTAATTCACTAAATGCCGCTTTGCCATTCGGCGTGGACATTTAGGCGCGCACGTTTCAACTCGTTCGTGAAACCGTCCTGCCGTGGTAAGCGGCAGCGCCACTGCTCTGTGAGACCCAGCCCGACCTGAGTTCAATTCACAGCCACAGATGATAATAATAATAATCGGTGGCGAGGGACAATCTCAACTGGCCCTGGGGCATCACTCCCACCATTTCACTGCACCGACAAAGCGTGGTGAAGTTTGATCTAAGGCCCACATGACTGGCAGCTTGAGAAGGCCTTGTATCTGGCAGTGGCTTGATAAAGGGCCTAAACTGTTTTTATAACCCGATTCTAAAATTTAAATATAAAATTGAAATGTGTTTTTCTCTCTCTCTCTCTCTCGTATATACAATTACACACATATATACCATACGAATAAAAAATAACCGTATCACAATTCAAGGTTGCCTGTTTTGTAAAAAAAACAATCTTTTGCGACTACAAAACATCGCTCCGCATCAGGAACTTCAGAGTGTGGAATGACATCGCTGCCTCGTTTCCTGGGCCCTGTGACACAGCCGCACACGCTGCTGTAAGGAGGCGCGTGCGATGAATGTTTCTCAAATCACACCGCGGCTTTGTCTTCTTCAGTTGCGTTACACAAATTGCACGGTTATTTTTTTGCTTGTTATTCATATGACTCAATGTAATTGCTGAGAGATTGGACGCGCAAAACAAAAGGCATCTTTTAACAGGGATCTGTGCATATAAAAAAAAAGCCTGTTATGGTTTTATATAAATAAATATTCCGTTTTTAATTACACATCAGACACAAATTGCACCCAATTATTCAACACAATACCCCTTATTATTGTGAGCAGTTTCAAACATCACACCTTTATCATCCAAACACCTTTCGTGCGAGCAAATTGCCCGACGCTCACCATTATTACGAAGGGCGGCATGATTATTTTTTTTCAAACATACATTTGTATTTAAAGCAAAGCAGCCACGCCGTACGAGAATTGCGACGTATACTAATATGCCTTCGCGTGAGGATGCGTTACCGATTTTAAGATATGGGTCCCCGCACCTCCGATCAGCACTGGTTGGCTACGTACAGTGCAAAAGAAGTTCAACATTGCGTACATATATACATCTACAGACATTTTGGATGGATTAAAAAAAATGCTATTGAACCGAAAATGTGGCCTCAGAGAACGGGACGTCACTTCGATGGCGTCACCTTCTGAACTCTCGCCAAACAAAAGTTGCTGTCACCTGACCACTTTGTTTTGACCGACAGGTGACGTCACTTTTACTTAAATTATTAAAATGTAATAACAATGCAACTTAACTATTTTTATTGCAATGGTACATACTTTTAATTATAACAAAATATATATATAGCGCGTAAACAGCGTACATTATTTAAAAAATGCAATTAATTAAAATCCTAAATATAAGAAACTACGTGAAATCAATTCTGAAATTGAGCCTTCAATTTTTCTTCTCCGAAAATCCAATATCTGAAATCACGAAATTCGAAACTCATCTCTCGCTTCATAAACAGTTCCACAAAATCCCGGAATCCCTCACAGTCCACGGTCACATAGTGATGAACTCGCCCTCAGCATAGAAATGTGGAATTCATATCAACCGCTCAACAATAGGGATGCGCCCTCTCTCATTTTTATTTGACTCCAGCGAGGGGATAACTTTCGTTTTGTTTTCAAATTGCAACAATTCTATGCTGATATTTCAGAAGCACAACAGATCTGTCACATTGCAGGAACAATGAGAGATGGAGGTGTTTATCCAGCTGTGGATTAATCATGACTCTTTGGTGATGATGATACATCATTAGACCTCTTTGCCAGTACCAAAATATAATAATAATAATAATAACGCCTATTGGCGTCCTCTGGTCGAGCACCAATTAGGTCAAAAGAAAGCCATCCCTGGTGTGAACCAATCAGTTTCAAGGACAATGCATATATTATCATAGTGTGTGTTTTTTTTTTCATTTTGACTGCAAGTATTGTGGTTAATGCAGACATGAATCCTTCTAAAAATGTTTCAGTTTTGTTGCCAGAAAAAAGGAAATAACCCTATTATTAGATGATGATAAGCACAACAAATACACACAGGAAAAATCCTGTTCCCAACAGTGGATCCATGCGATGGGTGTTGTTGTTGTTTTTTTGTATTGTCCCACCCCTCCTGTGTATATGACTCAGCCAGCATTGCCTGATCTGTTCACGTGTGAGCCATGAACTGGCTCAGCAGTCGCGAGCAGTCATTCCCCACCAAAGGCACGGCAAGTGATTAAACCATCCACAACACACGCAAAACAACCCCCCACCCCCCAATCCCACGGTCCCATTCAATCTCTGCCTTTGCCTTTCTCTCTCATCTGTTTGGAAACCATGGACTTCAATAAACAGACGCCGGCATCCACGGATGCATGGCATTATTTCTTGGGAGTGGTCTTTGCTCCAAATGGAACGGCCCACGCCTATGTGCGTGCACAGATCATACTCAGACTCGGGCTTTATTCTTTGTAACTTTTATCCTTAACTGCGTAGTATCGATGGTTCAATGTTCATGTACGATTTTATTGAGGGGCCACTGCTATGTGGTGTTATCTTGGTGTGGTCGGGGACCGTTTTGTTGTTTTTGCCGCCTTGCCCAAGCTTGATAAATCACTCATACACTTAATTAGTATTATTACTTAATTATATTTACTGACTTGCTTACAATTTTCTCTATTTTATTTGTTGCTGTTGTAACTTGCTGGCCCGCCCCCACTTGACTTCAGTGAAAAAGAACTTCACAGATCATCGGATTCCTCCTGCCGCGGTCTAAATAAAGTTTCCGATTTCAGCTGCTCAGCTCCCACTGAGCTAAGCGGCTCTCCTACGAGGACGACCGCAGCCCAAGGCCATCAACAGTGACGGCAATTGCAGCACATTGCAGTTACATCGGGAGCCATAGAGTTGCATGGAGAGTCATAGAGTTGCATGGAGAACCATAGAGTTGCACGGAGAGCCATAGAGTCACATAGAGAACCATAGAGTTACATAGACATAGAGTTACATAGACATCCATAGAGTTGCATAGAGACTCAAGAGACCAAGCACAAGGCCCTCGGCGGTTGCAGGACGTCGCAGGGTGTAGGGAAATTCCAAACTCACCCAGAGCGACACCACAAACCCAACAACAACAGCAATACATGATTTACAAGCAAACCCACGGCAGAACTTAACTGCAAAGAGGATAGATGAAGAGTACTTGAAACAACAACAACAACGAATCGGATAGAGTGTCCCAAAAAAAAGTATAATCCTGTCACAGGCCCGTGTAAGTAGATCACGATGCGTGTACAGCGTGGGACGTAATGGAGCTTAGGGAGAGACATTTGCGGCTGCACCGTGCGGGGGCGAACGATGAACTTTGGCGAAGGAGCCGCGGTGATGCGGAGGAAGTGGGCACGGAGCGCAGTGACACAATCTCTAAGCTCGAGACGCGCTCAGACTCTCGCTCGCTGGCGGTTCTTTCAATTTCCTGCCATTCGTCCCCTCGGTGCCTCCTCTCCTCTGCCTGTGATGTGTGTCTCTCCGTGTGATGATGTAGAGCGCCTTGAGTCGACAAGCGCAAAGGCGCTTTTATCAATCGTATTCATTATTATTATTATTGTTGTGACAAGGTTTCCATTTTCTTGGTTCTTTCGGTAAAGTCACGTAGAATGGAAATAATATAATAATAGAAATAAAACATAATAAAATAATTCTCACGACGTTTCGGCCACAACGCAAGCAGACTCTGTCTTCTCGACAGACCTGTTCTCCACCTGAGGACGGCTGCTTGCGTTGTGGCCGGAACGTCGTGAGAATTATTTATTATGTTTTATTTTTTATTTATTTATTATTTCCATTCTACGTGACTTTACCGAAAGAACCAAGGAGATGAATCCCTGCAGTCACGAAAGCTTTTAATCGAAAATTAAGGTTTCCATTGCTTTATTTTTAATTATTATTTTGGCGCACTGAGCTACGTAGCTTGTTTTTTCAGCAACCACCTGGCCACAGATGAAGGCTCAACGAAGGTGGCTTAAAATCACGTGGACATTTGTAGCAGACACAAATGCTCGAAACGCACGTTGATGTTCATGCTCAATTTTGGAGGGACAAACCCCGGAGGACCCAGAGAAAAATCCACGCGAGCACCGTGAGAGAGAGACGCAAACACTCAAAAAATACAGCAGCAGCAGGCGTCAGGGTCGCGATCGAACCCACGACCTCCTGCATACCAGGCGAGGGAGTTAACATCTTACAGGCACCATAATCGGGATGCTGCCACAGTGGTGTAATGGTTCGCATGCTTGACTTACGTTCCAGAAGTCGCCGGCTCGTTGCAATCTGCCGGCACTGCTGTGGAAACAGTCGGGCAAGGTTCTTAAATCCCCCCCTCCATATCCACCCGGCAGCATCATCATAGTGAAGTAAATAGCGGGTTGCATGTGGTGGGGTAAAGTGTGGGTACTCCCATCTCTTCAAATATAAATCTTGACTTAAAGCTTTCGTGACTGCAGGAATTCATATTCTTGGGTCTTTCGGTAAAGTCACGTAGATAGGTTCAAAGATAATAACAAAAAAACTACAAAAAACTGCAAGAATAAGAAAAAAACTACTTATTTGTTATTTTCTTTGAACCGCTCTACGTGACTTTACCGAAAGACCCAAGAATATATACTCTTAAAATATGTCTGACCGCCAGCGTGGAAGATGAGGTCGAAAAACATATCCATAGTAGAGGTGATTTCTGCCAGTAGTGAGCAATACACTGCAAAGCAAAGGCCCTTTAATTCGAAGAAAAAACGAAAAATAGCAACACATTTCCATCCATTTATCAATTCACTGCTGGACGACGGGCTCTCAGCATGCCTTGCGGATCGCGGGGGCTGTTTGACCATACTTCACCACGCCGGTCAGCACGTGTTCGCCGCAACCTCGCCAATGGAAGTGCACAATCAGGCGGACGTGCAGCAGTCGCGTTTCGCTCAACTTCGTGGCTCTTGAAATCTGGGCACGCCAGGGCAGGGAACGCGCTCGTTTTGGTTACGGAGCCGTTGACGTTGACGGATTTAAACCATTCACGCCGATCGTCTCCAGCTCGTGATTGAGTGCCCATATGTTCACACACAAATTAACTTCCGAGTTGCTTTCGTACTTTTACAATTGCATTTCAGGGTAGGCCGCATTCGAGAAGCTAAACGCATGGTCTTCGCTGATACAAAAACTCAGCCCCGTAATTAATCAATGGGTCGTTTTCGCCGCCACACATTTTTGTTTCCGCAAAAAATAAAATTGAAAATAACTAAAAAGATATATAAACGAGTTTTCCAAAAGTCTGTTAATATGTCACGGTGTTATTGTTTCCCATTGTGCTCCGATAATTAATGTTCTATTACTTGGTAATTTATATTTGGACTTGTGCATAAGAGCAGACATGTGGTTACTTTCATTGCTTCCGTCAAAGATTCACAAAAAAAATGCAATTTCTGCCTCACAAAATTTCACCGCTTTGTTTCTGATAATAATTATTTTTAATAGAGCATCATTTCATGCAAATTGCATCTTGAAAAAACGTAACATTGTGACCTGCACACACAAAACATCAAACGTCGCCAGCACTGTGCGCCAGATAACTTAAACAAGAATAAAAAAAACTAAAATAAATAACTACAAATTCGGGAACTGGGTGGTACTAATTAGCTGTTCACTGATATGGCGATGCTGCGATATTTCCTATCGTTCCTTTCGAAAAATATCATTATCGTGATCATTCTATCTCCTGCAAGTTAATTTCTTGTGTAACTTTAAATGCAATTTTTCTTCTTCAATACAGTCCTTTATATGTCCACAAAATATTTACGAAATAATGTTTTTAAAATGTCGTAATTCGAGTTGTGAACAAATCCATTGCAAGATGGGGGTGGGGGGGTTCTGAGTAATTGACTGCGTCAAAATGATGTAACGCCGTCGTTTTCAAAGTGCTTTGAATTATTTCTCATGCGACAAACAGCACGTGCATTACAAGCATTACAATGTTTTTAAAGTTGCAACGATGAGTGGACACTCGTAGCTGGCTTATGATGAGTGAGACGCCGTTGAAGAACGTAAAATAAAACCATCTAAATTCGTCCTGGAAGTACGGGGAAAGCACAAAAAACACTTAATGAGGCAGAAATTAGATCTATGATTACGAGCTTTATGGGAAAATAATATCTAGATAATCGTCACATTGTAACATAATAATATTTTATATCGCTACAGGCTTGGCGCTTGCGAAACGTGGCTTCGATTAACACTCAATAGGCATAAATGGCGTATGCAAGCATCGCGAACAAATTGTAATATGCTCGTCCACAGGAGCTTGTTGGTTCACTTAAATAAATAACCCCCCCCCCCGCGGTGGGGGGAGGGCACCGAATAATGGTGGTGTGAAAATGGAGAGTGTGCGTGTGCACACGTGATCTTATTTATGAGGCTCGTGAAGGACGCCACTGGGCAGTTCGAGGAAGTCGCCCTCCGACAACAACTGAGGACGGAGGAGCGACGCTCATCACAACAACAAGCGGAGTGCCGGGCGGATAAATTTCAGCAAGTTAGTAGAGTAAGGGGTACACCTGGTGGTGCGTCTCTCAGTCGTCTCAGTCAGCCAACCCATGGCACCTGCTGAGTCTGTCCCATGACCTGTCAGCGAGCCTTCGACACTTCACGTGGTCTCAAAGTGCACCTGGCCTGGCACAGGCGCCGTGGTGATGTCACTTGGTATTGGTGTGTGTGTGAGTGTATGAGTGTGTTAGTGTGTGTGTGTTAGTGTGTGTGTGTTAGTGTGTGTTAGTGTGTGTGTTAGTGTGTGTTAGTGTGTGTGTTAGTGTGTGCGTGTTTTCGGGAGCGGTAGCGCTCTGCGCCATGAACCTGGCGACCCGGGTTCGATTCCCGCTCACGGCTAACACCAGTGACGATTATCTGAACCGGTCCTGGGCCTCCCCTAGGTCGACTCAGCCTCAAATGAGTACCTGGTGCGGTGTGTAAACATCGCCACTGGGGAGACAAAGGCGGTCGGGCGTGGTGCTGGCCACCCACCCCCTCGTGTACCGTTCCGGCCTTCATAGGTGCCCGCTAACAGCACTTGCCCCTACAGTCTGTTAAGGCTATACGGGGGATCTTTGTCTTTTGTGTTTTCGGTGTGGACCGATAGTGTAGCGCGTTAGCGCGTTAGCGCTAAAAACTCGGCGACCGGGGTTCGATTTCCGCTGACGGCCAACACCAGTGATGATTATCTAAACCTCCTCTGGGTCGACTCAGCCTTAAATTAGTATCTTGTGCGGTGTGTAAACATTTCCACTGGGGAGACAAAGGCGGTCGGGCATGGTGCTGGCCACCCACCCCCTCGTATACCGTTCGGCCTTCATAGGTACTCGCTAACAGCACTTGCCCCTACAGTCTGTTACGGCTATACGGGGGATCTTTGTATTTTTGTGCTCGGTTTAAGGCATTCAAACACAACAATGAGCTTTTCAATAAATCTGCCGATATTATTGTTTTTGCAATCATTGCGCCTCGGTGTGAAAACCCGAACAGCGGCATTTTCGCAACCCACTGCTTGCAATGGCGTACAATTTTTGCAAAAAGATCGAAATAGCCATCAAAATAATCACCGGCAACTGGATTTGAAGCAAGCCGAACAGCTGATGAGACGCCGAATGTCGAAAACCGAACCAGGTTTTTGTTTTCTTGCATTGAACCAACAACGCTGCTGATAGGGATGCACTCCCAGAATGCCGTGCGGTTACGGCGATAAACAAAGATGGGAAAGAGGCGTCATATATTTTGCACTTAAATCGAGACACGAGCTGACTGATGCCTTCAACGACACCCAACAGCAAGGCACCGACCTCTTTGATTAAGTTGGCTATACTTCGCTGGCGACACGCAATAAAGACAAACGCAGGTGAGCATTAACATGCAGAACAATGGGAGATCATTTGTTTAAAAACATACGAATACTATTTTCATTCAACCAAAACCGTTGGAAAGTTTCTTCGTCTGCCATCGTTTGGTTTCTGTGGTGGCTAGGAGATGTTAACTACCTCGCCTGGTCTACAGGAGGTCGTGGGTTCGACCCCGACCCTGACACCTGCTGTATATTTGGAGTTTGCGTGTCTCTCTCTCTCATCATCATCACGGTGGCTAGGAGATGTTGACTACCTCGCCTGGTATACAGGAGGTCGTGGGTTCGATCCCGACCCTGACACCTACTGTATATTTGGAGTTTGCGTATCTCTCTCTCATCATCATCACTGTGGCTAGGAGATGATAACTACCTCGCCTAGTATACACGTGGTCGTGGGTTCGATCCCGACCCTGACGCCTGCTGCTGTATATTTGGAGTTTGCATGTTTCTCTCTCCCCGTGGTCGCGTGTATTTTTCTCCGGGTCCTCCGGGTGTTCCCTTCACATTAAGAGTCAACATCACCACGCGTTTAGAGCAGTGGCTCTCTACCTGGGGTGCACGCGAACCCCTGGAGGTGCAAGATAACCTTTCTTAGAACCAAAGGGGTGAAAGCTGCAGTAAGGGGCCGTCCATAAATGACGTCACGCACCTAGGGGGGGG
>JAAXLI020003220.1:0-11254 GCA_014621495.2 Entosphenus tridentatus | reverse complement strand
ATTCAATATTCCAGATGTATATAGATTGTTATTACCTATTAAATATCCCAGATGTATATAGATTGTTATTACCTATTCAACGAGGGCTTTCCGAGGCGATTTCCGAGCCACAACTGCGAGGCCGTTGGTATTCGTTGTTCTTTGTAGAATGTAAACAGTCTTGCGTAACTGACGTCTGCGTGCGTCGTTACGAGCGTTACGGATCGTAAAGTCGCAATAAACGGAGTCGTTACGGCAGGCCGCGACTGTGTTTGTTGGGTGAACTTCAGTTGAAGTCACCACGTGCCATGCTGTGCAGCAATGCACACAAATGGCTCGGTCGTGTTCTCGGAATGTACCGGGACTGTGTAAGGGACCGTCCATAAATGACGTCACGCACCTAGGGGGGGGGGGGGGCGGCATTTTTTGCGCCCCCCCCCCCGGCCAGAAATGTGGCGTCACATAAAAATGCGCAACTTTAAATAAATATAGACAACACGTTCTCCTTAATTAAATAGACTTTTTATAAATGTTTTTATCTACAACATCAGAGTGCAGCGCCACATTAAATACGCACTACAATGACAATAGTTTAAAGCGATTTGAAGCATGTTATTTCATTTTTTTTGGGGAGGGGGGGCAGAGATTGGTGACGTCATATTTGAGGGGGGGTCTGAGTTTTTGTGACGCCGTCTGACGAAGGGGGGGGGGTCAAAAATCGTTCAAAATCGCGTGACGTCATTAATGGACGTCCCCTAGCCAAAAATTACACTAAGATGGAGAACCACATCTGGGAGACCCGAGACCCACGTGGTACGAGACCCACGTGATGGAGGAGCTGGTGGCAGCGATCAGCTTCTCTTGGGGCGAGGCTCAACATTTGTTGCCAAAGGACAGGAATAAGTGGAGGGAGCTCGTGTCCCGTAGGGGATGAAGAGGATTATCTCACCAACGCACACAAACAATCATACTACAGTGTAGTATTTATCGTACGATATAATATCGGGGCAATCCCAGGTACCATCTCCCCGCTCATTTCTCAACATCTCAAACCTCATCATCAGCCATGGTCAAATCTACTGCTGGATGAAGTCCGCTCCAAGCCGCCGCTGCCAACTCTCGCAATCTCTGCGATTTTGTCAATCTATCTGCAAAAGCAAACACTTGCGTCATAATTATTATTGACCATCGCGGTTCATCGACGTGCCTTCTACTCTTTCAAACCCTTACAATTATCAACTATAAGTGCACGTCTTCTCTAACGCATTCGTTCACCTGTCTCTCAGAGGCAGACTCTCCGTGGAATGAGAGCTGAAGCGTTTGTGAATGCAAATCACACACACACCTAGCGTTCTGCCGGGGCGATGAAAACACACGCACACGCACGGCGCAAACGGAAGCCGCGATTCTCAGGTTTAACTCGGGTCTCGGGGGAATGCATTCACTGTGCGCGGCTGACATTGAAAGGGGCTTACGGAGAAGACAACTCATGTTCTAATTCCAGCATTGGTGTGGTGGGCAGTGCCCTTGGCGGACAATGCAGACTCGCTGTTGACGGGAATTCCAATGCTATTGCCCGCGAGAAGAGATCCTGAACTTATCGAAATTATCCACGGCGAAAAGCTGATCTACGTGGTCAACAGCAACATCCATTGTTGGTCGCCCTGTACACATATATGCCGCCACCAACCCGCATTGACCAGCGTGGTGAAGTATAGTTGAAATAACTACCACGATCCGGACAGCGAGAGGCAGACTTCATCTGGCAGCGGATTGACAAAGTCTTGCACATGCGCATGCATATGAGCGGATCATAGCATGAGTTTAGCGCCCAATAGCGACCACTTCGAGGTGACTCCTCTTATCAGCAGCTGAAGGCGGATAAGAGAACGCGTTGGTCATTGTTTGAAAACAACTGCCGATGAGATACTGAATATCGAAACCGGTCCAATGCTGCGAAAGCTACACTCACAGAAGGCCGCGCGGCTGATTGGTTGTGGAAGGAATACGTGTATTTATTTTTTATGTGGAGAGACGCATTTGTGAAAGAGACGTCTTCTTTTTGTATTGTATTAATTATAGTTTCCACAACGACATTCATTATTCACCATTGGATATTGCCAGTAGCAAAATATGATAATTGTTGTTTTACCCTTTTATCTGCGCCTTTTGGCGTCATCTGGTCCAACACCATGTGAGACTTGGTTCTAAGAAAAGCTGTCTCGGGTGTGGACCAATCAATTTCAAGGACAGTGCATACATTTTCAGAGTTGTGTGTTTTGTTTGCATTCCGACCGCAGGTATTGTGGTCAATGTAAACATGACTCCTTGTAAAAAAGGTGTCAGTTTTTTTGCCAGATAAAAGGGTAAAAAACAATTATCAGACGCTCATTATTATTTAAATGTTCAGAAAAGTAAGTGGCCGTGGGTGATACACGTCGCTGGAAAGGATGATGGCTGATGGTCAAGACTAATGATTGCGTGGCATTAAAGCAATGGAACGCATCTGAGAGGACATCCAACGTGGAGATGGAGCGATGACATCAGCACGATCGTAGGCACCTGCTATATTCATTGTTTCATCGCAGGATCACGAGGTATGAGGGCGACTTGGGTATGCCTTTCGTCGAGCAGTGGATTGACCATCGCTGCTGCAACATAATGAAGCGACACACTTTCCTATCTTTCCACACACACAATAAAATAATGAATACAAAGTTAATCAAAACATTTAGAGCGCGGTTAAATTTCGATTTAAAGCTTTCGTGACTGCAGGAATTCATCTTCTAATAAAAAAAATATTATTTTATTACTTCCCTTCTACGTGACTTTACCGAAAAAACCAAGAAGATGTAGAGCGCGGTTATTTTTTACACGTAGATATCCGCTCATTATGCACACGTGAGAAAATCCAGATCGATAATTTTCCGATCATTAAATTGGCGACCCTGTGCTTTGTTTTGGTTCATTTCGCTCCCCTGAGCAGAGCACACTCACCCAGTAGCTTGTTTACCCGCTCCATCTTGAATCACCGCGGAGCAGAACACCCTAAAGCCACACATAATTGGTTATTTTGTTTCTCTCACAAACACAGCAATCGTAATATCTAAATATTGTATAGGTAAGGAAATATCACAACAAGACTATACTTCTTCTTGCCTTGCCTATAATTATTTTAGCGATTATGTCTAAATCCCAACCCGGCATTATAGGGTTTTAACACAATAAACGTAGCCTCGGTAATGCAATTAATTACTGTGCTTCATATCTGAATGCAAATCTTGTGGCCTTTAATCTCCGTGGGCTGTCTGCCAAAGCAGAGATTTAAAAAAAAAAGAGTCCTCGCAAATTGGAAAAAATCAAACGGCATAAGTCTATTGTATGATCATCTCGGATTGGGTAAGAGCCGTCATAATCTCGCGAACCGGTGAATTGAAAGGCCGTGAGGAGTGAGACAGTCTGAGATCGTGCACGTGAGGCGCACGCCCGAAGGGTTGCAGAATTGCATGTGACAGGCAGTACAGCAAAGAGGTGGATTCATGAAATGCGCATGAATGTTATGTCCTCATACAAACGGGGTTTCTCACGGTGGGATCACAGCCGCGTGGTTGACGTGGGTGTCCCAACACCCCCAACATTTAAAAGTATCGAGAGACACTCACAACGTATTGGACTAAATTGCAATTTTTAAATCCTTTATATTAAGTTCACTTGCTTGCTTGCTTGCGCGCTTGCTTGCTTGCGCGCGTACGACGGTGCAAATCTTTCGGTCGTTTTTTAACCCACTTCCCGTGATCCAATCGAGCTGACATTTTCCACACAGACTCGTTGTGCGTGACAATTAATGTTCGTGATTTTTTTTTTCCAAAATTGTACACTTTTTAGGACAAAAATATTATATTTAATTACCAATTGCTTATTGCTTGCACTGCAATCATCTGACCCATAGGTGGCAGCCATCTCAAGCCAGAGGACGAGAGGACTCTAGCCGCCACGCATATAAAGGATTTATAGCGAAAAACTTTGTTTTTATGGGTTAATTTTTTTTCTCCCTTGAACATGGTGACACGAATGCTTATTCTGCTGACCACGAAACCTCTAAAACGCAACAACGCCCCTCGCCGCTAAGTGGTGGTGATGCCAGCACGGCGCTTGTGCCAGGCCAAGTGCACAATGAGGCCACTTGAAGTAACAGGAGGTCACGGGACATATCCAGGTGTTATGGGGTTACTGCCTAACATCACCGGCAGATGCACGACCTGTGCTCCCCATTGTGCCCACTTCCTGCGTTTTAGTTGTGAGCTTCATTCCTCTGCCCTCCGCTCTTGTTGGAGGGCGACTGCCTCTAACTGCCCAGCAGGGTCCTTCACGAAGCTCTAAGTATACGCAGTAGCTAACGCAACAATAGAAACAGCACTGAGGCTGTAGTCAGCAGTTGCGTAGATGTAATCATCATCGTGCAGTAGGACCGCTCTTATCCGTGACGAAGTTGGAGGAATGGGGGGTGGGGGGCTTCGCGGATTATACATGTAAACTACTAACCACCGGGAACCATTCGCTTGTAGGTCACATCAAACATGCATAGTGCGGCTACACATTTGTCCACATGTTCTATGCTTTTCAACTAAACCAAACAATGTTTAATTTTACCAGGTAAGGCCCACTGAGCTATGTAGCTCTTTTTCAGAAGCGACCTGGCCAACACGTGATAGCTCAACGAAGTGGCTTATCACGTGGACATTTATTGCAGCCAAATACTCTCAACGCATGTTTATAAATGTGGAGGGGAAAACGGGAGGACCCAGAGAAAACATCCACGCGACCACGGGGAGAACACGCAAACTCCAAAAATATATAAGCATCAGGGTGAGGATCGAACCCACGGCCTCCTGTAAACCAGGTACAGGGAGTGCAATCACTAAACCAACTCGTACCATAGTCCCCCATTGCGATTCGATCCATTGTAGTAATTCGGGGTCTCAATTAGATTTGTGTTTTTCTGTTGTGGTGAACATCACAGTCGCTCGAGCAGTGGTTCTCGACCTCTTTACTACGGAACCCGTCTGATTCAGATCGCTCGTCTCATCCAACACGCTCTCATCAGTCAACGATTTCGTTGTTCAACGATGCTGAAAAGTGGGTGAGTTTACACATTTGTTTGTGAGTGTGAGAGTGCGTACATTTGTGCGAGTGTCTATGTATATTTGCAGGTGCGTGTATTAGTGTACACACACGATCATATAAAATAGGTTTTACCCTTTCTGGCAAAATAAAACAGGTGTTAAGTTGTTAATATATGCATTGTCTTTGAAACAATGCATATATTATCAGAGCATACACACGGTCATGTATGAGTGTACACGCACACACGATCTGACGAATGTATCATTAAGGGTAAGGTTACTTTTACTTGATGGTTGGTTCAATAAGGACACGATTCGACACGTACCATGCATAACTTTTTTGAAAAAAATTCCCTAGACTAAAGGGCAAACGAGTACAAATAAATAAACAAATTCAGTCTTCCGTCGATAAACAAGCACGTAATTGTATTATTCACGATGTTTAGAATACATTTAATTTTGTTAACGTGAGTGCTAATGCGATCCTGAAACCCAAGACTCGAGATCATTAACGTCGTCACGGTCATTATCCCTGCGAGTTGAGTAACGAGGTCTGGATAAGGCCCCCTTTCTAACATCGCACATACAAGATGATTCAGGTGTTCCTTTACATGGCTGTATTGAGCTAATAGGCGGTGCGTGAGACAACCACACAGCAACCACAGGCTCATACAAGTGAGCAAAGAGAACCACTTGAACATTAATAGCACCTTCTTTAGGGTTTGGGTTCAAGCCGTGTTTGCAAGCTTGTGACGGCCACGTCAATGTGTCTGAACTCATACGGACTGAATCATTACATGGGGAGTGTGCAGTAATTAGCAGTAGAGACGTAGATGAGTGTTGATGGGAATGTGACAAATGTAGGACATCTGTTGGGTAGATTTGTTTTTATATTCTGGTTAAAAAGACTCGGGCAGCAGTGATTTGTGCATAGAGCGAATCAATCTCAGGGTTAGAAAATAATTGGCAAAAAAAGTAACATTTTAAATGTGACTGATGCGAATGGATTTCAGGAGCTGAGTTAAATGTTTTGCAGGTAATTAAAATCCAAGGTGGTTTTAAGATAGGCGCGCAATCATGGGCTTTTTACACCGATGTTTGTCGGTTGTACGCACGCGAAAGAGTAAACGGATACTTACATATTGCAGCATTTCAGAAGTTAAAAATAACATGGTGTAAATTAACACTTAACGTGACTTTTGAGATTTAATATTTTCACTTAAAGCCAAGCTGGTCATGTGTCCTGCCCAATGGCCCACTTACTTTTCTTATCATTCATTATCGTCCACTCTTCTAGATTTTACAGAAAACAACAACTTTGGAGAGTATCTGTTAACTTTTGGCAGGTGGCACCTCTGTGCCAGTTATTGCTTGAAGGCAGTTTTTGTGAGTCAAAAGGTACTGGGTTTAAATCCAGCGTTTTATGAGTAAGTTCATTATATGCATGTAGGTCAAATGCTCAATGGTAAATGTTGCATAATTATATTTTAATATGCCTTGTAAAAATCGCAATGATTTAGTAACCCGAACTTTTGTAACTTCCACCAATATTTTCTGGTGCTGTGGAGAGCATTGCGGCTTTAAAGGTGGTTGACTCAGGTTTGAATCCCATGCTTACATTTTTATTAAGTTATTCATATATTCACCACTATGGGGCGCAGTTTTCATTAAATTACCCGTCAAATTTCCTTGCAATTAAACACATACCATTTTTTCACACATAGAAGATCTAAACCACGTGTATATGCAAAACCACAGTGAAATCTTTCACTACAACAGAAACAATATCTTGAAAATAGTACATTTATAGTTTCAACAAGTGCTTCGCTGAAATTCGGCATTTAACTGCGGTTTTCCGGGACGATAAACTTTTGTTTTAAAAACAAGCGGTGTTGAAGTATGGTTAAATAACCCCCATGACCGCACAGACTGTGGGTCCCTCATTCAGCAGTAGATTGACTAAATGACTGCAGATGTACGAAACGCTCCCAGTCACCTTGAAAACGGTAACTGGTAGTGTTATACAGAATACGACAAAAAAACCAAGATTAGTCAGCAATAAATCAGCAATAAACTTGTGCCCAAAATGCAATACGTAACTTTAAACGCGAGGTCCCAGGATGAAAATCACATCGAGCAAACCGCTTGAGCAAACACAAAAAAAATTACATGGGACCTTTTTTGCTAGTATATATAATAGGTTACAGTATACCCTTTCTGGCAAAAAAAACAGGTGTTAAAATGTTCAAATACAATGCAAATATTAAAGAGAATGCATATATTACACATAGGGTTTTCCCCTTTTTTCTGGCAACAAAACAGGTGTTGAGATGTTAAAACACCAAACTGAAACCTTGTACAAGGAATCATGTCTGCATTAACCACAATGCTTTTGGTCAGAATGCAAACAAAAACATACTCTCATAATATATGCATTGTCCTTGAAACTGATTGGTCCACACCAGAGACAGCTTTCTTTTGAGCCTCGTCTCAAACGGTGTTAGACCAGAGGACGCCAAAAGGCGTACAGCCCAAAGACAACGCCACTCTCAGAGTAATGAGAGCTCGGGGTGAGCATCTTCATCATGGGACCTCCTTTGCCAGTACCAAAATATGAGAATAGGTTTTTCCATTTTTTCTGGCAACATATATTACACTGTACAACAATTATTTTCTATTGTTCCTGGGTAGTCAGTAATATTTCCTAATTGCGAATGCCTGAAATGTACAGAAAATGGCTATTATTCCTCACACACTTCGCTTTTGTAACCAGTACATTGCTATTTTGAAATGTACATATTTCCCAGAACATTCCAGATAGATTCAGTGCTGAGTAAACTTGGAGTAACTTCTAGAACAGTTTAGTTCCAGCTGCCTAAGTGGATACATATCTGCATTTTCTGAGATGGCATCAAGAGGCTGAAAGCATCCGGCAGACGCATTTTGCTTTGTCTGTCGCCAATTTATCAAGACAAGAACGAAAAAGTACTCTGTGGAAGCATCTGCTAAGATGTGTCAGGCCTACAAGGCATATTTCGGCATGCCTGTAGGGGATCAAGACAAACCCTGGACACCTCATTTCACATGCGAGCAATGCAAAAAAAACTCTGGAAGATAAGATGTACAATTGTTGCTCGGAAATTTATGTTATAAAATAAGTAAAAATGTTTAAAATTGTAAAAGTTTTTATTTTAATTTTTGTAAACAATTTTCAATGTTATTGAAAAAAGTATATCATTTTTTATAAATGTTTCGAGAATCTCTTACACGTTAGTCATGGGTGAAATAAATGTATTTTTGTAGGATGGTACAGAGGGGAAAAGAGAGCCTTGAAATTCGCTATCCCAAGAATTTGGCGGGAACCCACTGACCACTCAAGTAACTGCTACTTCTGCATGGTGGACCCTTCCAAACGTCGGACTGGCAGGAACGCACCTGCTATCACGTATCTGGACCTTCCTTCATCCATTGCCCCGGTGCCACTTTGCCATGAGCTCCCCATACCCACTCCACCGGAGAGAGAGAGCAGTCGTTTTTAGAAGAGAGCAGCAAGTCAGAGAGCGAGGAAGACGTTGTAGATCCAGATGAAAATTTCAGAGGTGGAGCTGAGGAGAGAAACCCATACTACCCCAACCAAAAATACCTCAACGACTTGATCAGAGATCTTGGTCTCACCAAGTCCAATGCCGAGCTTTTGACGTATAGGCTCAAGCAGTGGAACTTGTTGGATAAAAGTGTGCAAGTCACAGATCAGAGGAAGCGTCACCAACCTTTTTGCAGCTTCTTCACCCGTCAAGATGGGCTCTGCTTCTGCCACAATGTGACCAGTCTGTTCGAGGCAATCGGAATCGCCTGTAACCATAATGAGTGGCGCCTCTTCATTGACAGCTCATCCAGGGGCCTCAAAGCCGTGTTGCTCCATAATGGTAACAAGTACCCGTCTCTTCCCCTGGCTCACTCGGTGCACCTCAAAGAGAATTACAACAGCATCAAGACCTTGCTGGACGCCTTAAAGTATGATGAGTACGGCTGGGAGGCTATCGGAGACTTCAAAATGGTGGCATTCCTGATGGGTCTCTAAGGCGGTTTTACCAAGTTTCCCTGCTATCTTTGCCTTTGGGATAGCAGGGATACCAAAGCGCACTACCACAGGCGGGACTCGCTACAGCAGACCGAGTTCTCTGTGGGGAGGAACAACGTCAAGTGGGAGCCACTGGTGGACCACCGGAAGGTGCAGATTCCACCACCAGACATCAAATTGGGCCTCATGAAACAAATTGTTAGAGCTGTAGATAAGGAGTTGGCAGCCTTCAAATATCTTCAAGACTTCTTCCCTCAGCTGTCTGAGGCAAAGGTCAAAGCCGGTGTCTTAGTTGGACCACAGATGAAGAAGATCCTGGAGTGCAATGAATTCCCCAAGAAGCTCACTAGTAAGGAGAAAGTGGTTTGGAACAGCTTTGTCGCAGTGGTTCGCAGCTTCCTGGGCAATCACAAAGTCGACCACTGAGTGGAGCTGGTTGAGACTCTGGTGAAGCACAATGGGCTGTAGGATGTCCCTCAAAGTCCATATCGTTGATGCTCATCTTGATCAATTCAAGGAGAACATGGGAGCGTACTCGGAGGAGTAAGGCGAGCGCTTCCACCAGCATATACTGGACTTTGAACGCCTCTACCAAGGACAGTATAACGAGAACATGATGGGAGACTACATTTGGGGGCTGATTCGTGAAAGTGATTTACAGTGTAATCATAAATCTCGAAAAACTACTCACTTCAAAATCTTTTGTAGTCATTTTTTGAATTACGTCAGTATAAATACATGCTCATTTTGATTCATATGTTTTTTTCTGACCTTATGTGAACGAAAAGACACAAATTCGCCTATTTTCTCATTGAAAATAGGTACATTTAAAAAGATCACTGTCCTGGTCACAAAAGCAAAGTTTGTGGGGAATAATAGCCATTTTCTATACTTTTTAGGAATAAGAAATTACGAAATAACACTTACCTACCCAGGAACAAAAATTGTATTACATAAAGCATGTTTTTGTTTGCATGTTCACTACGAGTACGTGTGGTTAATGTGTGGTTAATGCAGACACGATTCCTTGCAAAAGCTTTTTATTTGTTATTTGAACATCTTAACACATGGTTACTTGCTAAAACCCTTAGCTCTTCTCGGGACGCAGAACACAGCAATCGCAAACCACCACTTCTCAGCTGCCACGATGATCACTCTACACAGCACCAATATCAGACTGCGCAAGGCACGAGTCAGGCCGTGACAGCAAATGCCCTCTCCGCCACCGTGTGGCAGTAGGGGCAGCCCCCTTGCAATCTTCCCACCGCGGCAATGTCCTCTCGCTTGACCTCGCACGCATCACGCTCGGAGTTGTTGTTGTTGTCAATCTCAGCGAATTACCCCAGTAAACACGGAACGTTGGCTCAACGGTGGGTCAACGTTGAGCCAAACACATGGCTCAAACTATTGCGTGTTTACCGGGACACTTTGCTGATACGTCCGGGCGTGGATATCGTGGGTTTCGTGGATATCGTGGATATCGTTGATATTGTGGATATCGTGGATATCGTGTTTATCGTCTCCCGCACGCCAACGATGTCGCGGAGCCCGATGGGAGCGCGGCGCGCGCTGGGAATGGTTGAGCGCGGGGCCCGGCGGGTCACGGCGGATTGTCCCGAGAGTCAAAACAGTCCCCGCGGGACGGTGATTCTCGTCGGATTGCTCTCAGCAGAGGAAGGTGCAGCTCGGCTCGACGCCAATGGACATTTGTGGGGGGTGCGGGAGCTTTATAGCTCATCGGATTTCTCCGGGATAAATAAATATTATTGTGATTCTCCTTGATTGTCACAGCAACACAAACAAGAACAAACATTCGCGCGCCCGGATTCTGCAAAACTCCTCCGACCGTTACGTTTGTTCTCGGGAATGTTGATTTCGTGATAATATTTCATGATAATGTTACGTTTCAAGTCGCCCGACCCCGAGGTGACGTCACTCGCCGCGCATCGTTTGACACCGGCGAGACTACGTCACGCGTAGTACGTCATCGCGAAGCGAGGCGTGCATGAGGCGCACCAACGTAAATAGCCTCGGCAGAAGTGGCTTTTTATCTTAGGGGCCGTCCATAAAT
>JAAXLI020003218.1:0-11255 GCA_014621495.2 Entosphenus tridentatus | reverse complement strand
GAAAGAACCAAGAAGATGAATTCCTGCAGTCACGAAAGCTTTAAATCGAAACAACTTCTTATTTTACCAGGAAAGGCTCCACTAAGCTGTGTAGCTCTTTATCAGAGGAGACCTGGTCACCAACAAACGATAGCCCAATGAAGTGGCTTATCATCGCGTGGAGATGTCCGCAGCAGCGAAATACTCTAAAAAAGTATTCCGATTCTAAATATGGGAGGGAAAAACCAGGGGACCTGGAGGAAAATCCACGGGACCACAGGGAGAACATGCAAACTCCAAATACACAGCAGGTATTGTCAGGGTCGGGATCAAATCTACGACCTCCTGTATACCAGGCGAGGTAGTTAACATCTCGCCACCACAGCGCCCCATTCATTCTCTAACCCACAGGTTAAACTTTCTGCCACTCAATGTAATTAAATACCACGTACGTTTATATTACTATGCATACAGCACATATCACATTCCCATACACACAAACTTCTACAATATTTAAATAATTCACTATCCCCTGTATTTAGCCTAAAAAAAACTGTTGAGGAAAGTGCTGTTAGCGGCAGAGGTCGCAACCGGGTACCCGATACCCGGCTACCCGTACCCGGCCGGGTACGGGTACCCGTTTGCGACCCTGGTGCGGCCGGGTACGGGTAGGCCGTGAGTCACTGGTGAGTAACCGTTTGTAACTCATTTCGGGTAGGGTACGGGTATGGGTAGGGAACGGGTACCCGTACCCAGCCGGGTACGGGTACGGGTACCCATTTGCGACCCTGGTGCGGCCGGGTACGGGTAGGCCGTGAGTCACTGGTGAGTAACCGTTTGTCACTCATTTCGGGTAGGGTACGGGTACGGGTAGGGAACGGGTACCCATTTGCGACCCTGGTGCGGCCGGGTACGGGTAAGGAATCAAAACCCCTTTGCGACCTCTGGTGAGCGGGCATCTATAAAGGTTGGTACGGCACCACGCCCAGCCGCCTTTGTCTCTCCAGGTGCCAATGTTTACACATTGCGCCAGGCACACATTTAAGGCTACGTCTACCCAAGGGCGCCGCCCACCACCGGTTCAGATAATTGTCACTGGTGGTGGTGACTGCGCGCGGGAATCGAACTCTGGTCACCGTATTCGTGGCACAGGGTCAGGGTAAGGCTAAGGGGTCATGGATTAGCGGGTAGGATTTAGGGTTAGGGTTTACGGCAATATTTAGATTTAGGGGCAATATTTCAAACTAGGGGAGTTATGGTGGTTCAATTTAGGGGTTAAGGTTTACAATTATGGTCTGGGGTTAAGGTAAATGGATAAAAGAGGCTCGGATTTAGGACGAGGGGTTATGGTTTAGGTTTACGACTAGGGTTAGGGTTAATGGATAAGGGATTAGGATTTAGGGTGACCATTGTGTAGGCCTGAAGATAAGGGTGAAGGTTAATAGTTAACGGGATAAGATTGAGGGCTAGGGATTAAGGTGAGGGTTTAGGCACAAGAGGTTTGGATTTAAGGAGTTGGGGCTTTTTTTGGTTACAAAGCGTAGGACAAGGGGAACGGGTAAGCGGGTTTGGAATTTCCTTTCACGGATTGGTGGTAGGGTTGACGGTAAGCATTACCGTTATGGGTTAGAGCGAGCGTTTAGGGCTCATGAGGTTGAGGGCAAGAGGTGTGGGAAGCTAGCTCTGTGCAGAACTCACTCCAGCAACGTGGTCAAGTCTCTCTGTTGCGAGCAGTGTCCTCTCAATGTAGCTCCGTTCGTGATGTGATTACAATGTTAATTGCGTAACATATTGTGTCATCGACAAAGCACTATCATTTGCAATGCACGGTGCATCGTGAAGTATACACTGCATATACTGCTGTTCAGTAAAGCGCACACATTCATGCACGATGCACTGCGCAGTATTACTGTATTTGAACATCTTAACCATGCAGGATGTTAATTAACACATCGACTGCATAATTCAATGCATACTCTCTGCAAAACGTTACACACACGTACATGTCTTCGTTTTAGAATGAATGCACCCCGTGAACATTGCATTGAGAACGTAGCAGCATCCAATTGGTTACGTACTTCACTTTGCTATTTTCCCCGACCTCTTGCGAAGTATGAGAATCATTTGACCAAAATTCACCCCTGACACGAACTACAAAGGCAAAGCTCCCCCGGCAGTAGCCCTGCCAGACTGTTTTGGGGCAAGTTCCGTTAGCGAGCCCCGACGCAGGCCGGCACGGCACACGATGGGGTCGGTGGTCAGCACCACGCCCGACCGCCTTTGTCTCCCCAGTGGCGATGTTCACACACCGCGCCAGGTACTCAATTGAGGCTGAGTCGACCTAGGGTTAGACCCAGAACTGGGTCAGATAATCGTCACCGGTGTTAGTGGCCGTGAGCGGGAATCGAACTCTGGTGACAGGATTCATAGCGCAGCACGCTAACCCACAACATGCTCTTCTCATCGAACTTTCCACAACAAAGACAAAGATCCCCCGTGTAGCCTTAACAGACTGTTGTGGCAAGTGCTGTTAGCGAGCACCTATGAAGGCCAGAATGGCACACGAGGGGGTGGGTGGCAAGCACCACGCCCGACCGCCTTTGTCTCCCCAGTGGCGATGTTTACTACACACAGCATCAGGTACTCATTTGAGGCCGAGTCGACCTAGGGTTAGGCCCAGAACCGGTTCAGACAATCGTCACTGGTGTTGGCGGCCGTGAGCGGGAATCGAACTCTGGTCGCCGGGTTCGTAGCGCAGTCCCGCGCTACATGGGTTCTTCATAGCGCGGCGTGCAAACCCGCTACACTCCAAGAGTCGGACTTCCCACCAGAGGTCGCAACCGGGTACCCGATACCCGTACCCTACCCGATACCCGGCTACCCGGCCGGGTACGGGTACCCGTTTGCGACCCTGGTGCGGCCGGGCACGGGTAGGCCGTGAGTCACTGGTGAGTAACCGTTTGTCACTCATTTCCCAACGTCTTGTCTCTTCTCACAATTCAAGTTCCTAGAATCAACCCACCCGCGCCTGCAACATGGCTTCATCCCAGAGGTCGCAATCAGGTACCCGATACCCGTACCCTACCCGTACCCGGCCGGGTACGGGTACGGGTAGGCCGTGAGTCACCGTTTGTCACTCATTTCCCAACGTCTTGTCTCTTCTCACAATTCAAGTTCCTAGAATCGACCCACCCGCGCCTGCAACGTGGCTTCATCCCAGAGGTCGCAATCAGGTACCCGGTCCGGGTAGGGTACGGGTACGGCCGGGTACGGGTACCCGTTTGCGACCCTGGTGCGGCCGGGTACGGGTAAGGAATCAAACCCGTTTGCGACCTCTGCTTCCCACAGAGACGTGTGGATTTCATATTTTTTACACATTTGCTGCACTGCCCTCTACTGCCCACAATGCGCTGTAAGGGTGGCACGGTGGGTCAAAACCATCCCAGGACTTTTGTTTTTTCGGTAAAGTCACGTAAGGTAAAAAAGAAATTAAAAATTTTAATAAAATTTCGTTTTATTTTTAATTTATGAAAACAACTACATTTAGTTGCTTTCATTTTAAATTCATTTCATTTTTCACCTACGTGGATCCTTGCAGTCACGAAAACTTCAAATCTAGAATACATGCCAGGACTATCCCGGACTGAACCCCGGCCTTCGCTTCCGAAGATTCTGATGATTAAAAAAAATAAACTATTTTAGGCGCACGCGTAAAGTAAAACAGTACGGTGTTTATAAAGATCTACTGCACATATGTGTGTATGTACGTACATACACGTGCTCGCTAACAGCACTTGCCCCAACAATCTGTTAAGGCTATACGGGAGATCTTTGTGTATGGGGAGCGGTGGTGCAGTGATTAGCGCTACGCTGCGCTACGAACCCAGCGACCCGAGTTCGATTCCCTCTCACGGCCGCCAACGCCAGTGGACGATTATCAGAACCGGTTCTGGGCCTCCCCTAGGTCGACTCAGCCCTCAAATGAAGTTATACCTGGTGCGGCGTGTAATAAACATCGCCACTGGGGAGACAAAGACAGCACTTGCCCCTACAGTCTGTTAAGGCTATACGGGGGATCTTTGTCTGTGTGTGTTCAAGAGTGTGGGTCTGTGTCACTTTATGTGCGTCTGTTCGATTCCCGCTCACGGCCAACACAAGGTGACGATTAATCTGACCCCGTGCCGGGCCTCTCCTAGGTCGGCTCAGCCTCAACTGTGTAGGTGGGGGAGACAAAGGCAGCCGGGCGTGGTTGCTGGCCACCCACCCCCTCGTGTGCCGGTCCCAGCCTTAACATGTGCGACTCGCTAACAGCACTTGCCCCTACAATCTGTTAAAGCTATACTGGGGGATAGTTTGTCTTTTTTTGTACAATACGTAGCGATGTCATTGTGTACGAAGGTTATTAACACACTGGATGATGATAAGGCGTTATGCTTAATGCACTCACCGAAACTAAACTTGAACGCGTAACTAGTGGACTGCGGACACGAAATACGCACACACACACACGACATTCCACGCAGCAACGTACACAGCCGACACAAAATGAGCATGTGGACCACGTGTATATACACATCAAAAAAGTGTCACGTTGACAAAAGACAAATAGTTCACTGCTTTAGCCCACCGGTGTGTTGCAGCGTGATGATTGGTCGGGTGGTGGAGGGTTACGACACAAAGAACGCGATCTAACCCAAAAACGTTGATTATGAATATTGGTCGCGAAAGCCTTACATGTTAAACATTCATAATTATTATTAATACCGAAGCTTATTAAGGCTATTCAACTTTATACGCGTGTAAAAAAAGTAATCGCAGCCGTCCACGGCTGTCGATATACACGGGCAATGTACGTGTGTGTAGGGTTTGTGTGTGTTAACAGAGAGACTCGAATACTTTTATAAACTCGTTAAGGAGCTTAACCGATGTTAGAGGCGATCAAAAACGTAATTAATGTACGCGGTTAAGGTGGAAAAAGAACGAACACGCAGGCGAACTCAGCCTAGGCCCAACGAATGCATCGCTATGGATCGTAAAGCACCGTCAAAGTTAAAAGTTGGAAGTGTAACAATTCTTATTTTCATTCGTGGTCCTTTCGGTAAAGTCACGTAGAAGGGAAAGAATAAAAATATAAAGATATTAAACAATAAAAAAGCTTTAAATCAAAATTCTTATTTTATTTTTAAAACGCCGAGTTTTTGCAAAGGTTAAACTGTTCACCCCCCCCCTCCTCCCCCAGTTCGCGTTGAAAGCGACCGCTTTAGTTGAAGACTTATAATTGCAAACAAACAACATTATATTTATTAAACAAACTAAAACAACAAGAAGTGTTTACTTCCATCACTTTTCGTAGAAGCCTCCGCTAGGCCTCAAAATCAAGTCGCCGATCGGAGCAACGGAGAGTTTCGACAGACTTCTAATTTAGAATATTTACAACGTAAAAACACACGTAACCGATCGAGCATTCGTAACGTTCGGTGTTAAACATTGTCGACGGTTAAAACAATGCTTTGTTAATGTGTCCAAAAACAATTTAAAAAATAACGTCACCTCAGCCTAGGCTAACCAAAGGCTCCATTTCTCAGTGTTTTCGACCCAGGCCGCAGTGCCCTCCACCGCCTCAGAAACTTAACGATCGTAAAACCAATCATTATAATATAGTTTTACAACGTCGTCTTTTTGTTATCGTCTTCGTTTGTTATCGTTGTAACGCCGGACGTTCTCTCTCTACACGGCAGACTGCGGCTGACCCCGAGTTTTAGTTCTAAAACGTCGGACTAAAAGTTGACGTTTCGTTACCCGCGCGCTGTCATTCTTGTTTACGTCTTTAACACTTTTTGCATTATTACAACAATGTTCTTGTTTATCATCGTACGTAATCATCGTAGTTGTGAGAATCGCGTTTGCCAATTGACGCTCAACTTGGAACGCTCACGGCGAGTTATGACGACTAAATGTTGTTAACTTGCTAAGTTTTGTAAAAAATTCGTTCCTGTCGCAAACATTATATTTTAGTCGCATTCAAGTGCGGACAATTATGATCGCAGCCTTATAAAGAGTTAATCACACGTACACACACATAGCTTCGATGTAAAGTCATCTACAATTAATACGGATGAGGCCTTCATCCAGCAGTGTATCGAGTACTCTTAAGATGATTATAGTTTTATAAACAATGCACACACGCCCGCTAAACTATACCGTGCTAAGAATATACTAAACTATGTATACTTGCAATGCATTAAAGTTGCACACCAATGCTATTCCGCGCACGTTTTATAATTTACAATGTGCACATTAGAACTCATATATACACACACAGTTAATTATTATGTAACGAATAACGTACAAGAACCAAGAATATGAATCTTTGCAGTCACGAAAGCTTTAAATCATAATAATGTACACTTATTATTTGTGTAACATTGCACAATATACAATGCGCTGTTATAATCTGCAATGTATGATGGTACATTGTTAAGTATACGGCTGTGTATATTGTGGTTCAATATAGCTCACACATATCCATAATAAAAGTGTTGTTGGGGTTGGATCACGTAAATGTGTCGTTAACCCGGCCACCACCCGACACAGCCGAAATTAGTAAGATTTGCCACGTAAATGGAACGTGCCAATTCGTCACTAGTAATATCAACACCGGCTGTGTGTTGGAGAGCAAACCCACAACGTTCACAATCTCAAGTACGACGTTTCGCGAGCAACCCACACGTATTCATGTACAGTATACCGTGTGCAAATCTTAACCGTGCAGAATGCACACACATTGACTGCATAATTCAACGCACTCTCTTCAAGGCGTTATACGCGCGTACATGAATGTCTACATTTTAGAATTAAGTGCACACGTAGATTCATAAGATGCATAGTGCAGCTTTCCAAACACTATACAAACCACGTATATTTTTTTACAAATAATGCATCTTGTGCGAAATTACACACTGGACAATACTCACAATGCGTGCACACCACAATAAGAACTGCTACACTCAAATTGCTACACACACACAATGTAATATGTAATTACTGCGTGTGTACATGCAAACATGATGTAAGTGGTTCGCTTACCAAAACGAAAATATGGCTTAGTATCCATACGTGATGTGCTTTGGGGCCCCCTACACTGCCCTTACGGGAACACGTGGGGTAACCACAGAGAGAGACACACACACAGACCTTGAGAGAGACACAGGATACACAACACAGAGACACAGACAGACAGACAGACACAGAGATGGGGGAGGGACACGACAGGATGACAGGACAAACACAGACAGGCACGTACACACACACACGGATAGACAAACACACACACAGACACACACGGGTAAGGCTAAACAGATGACACACACACACGGACGCAATTACACACAGAAACAGGAAGACAGTCACGCAGCCAAGCGGGACGACAGAGGCAAAGACACCGGAAGACACGGACAGGTCAGAGACACGGAGAGACGGTGAGAGAGACACGGAGAGACAGAGACACTGAGACAGACACACGGAGAGAGAGACACACTGAGAGAGACACGGGGAGGAGAAGGGAGGGGGGGGTAAGAGGGAGAGGAGACACCGGGAGACCTCGAGCCCGAGTGGCTTCTCTCGCGAGGAACACCCCCCGTCTCATCCTCCACCGCTATTTATATGACTCCGCCCCCACCGCCCCGCTTACTGGCCACGCCTACCCGCGAGAGTGACCACGCGATTGGACGCCGACATCCCCCCCCCCGTCGCCGCCCCTCTCGGGGAATGACCACGCCCACAAATTATATTGGCCACGCCCCCTACGGGTGGTGCGGGCCCCTCCCCCTTAAATATAGTTACGCCCCCTTAAAGTATAAAAACGACACCCCCTTAAATATATATTCTTAGTTTTTTTAGGTAAAGACACGTAGGTAAAAAAATCTAATTAATAAAAGTAAAATTAGAATAAAATAAAATAAAAATAATTTAAAAAATGTACCTACGTGACTTTACCGGAAAAACCTAAGAATATGAATACTTGCAGTCAAGAAAGCTTCAAATCTATAATAGTTACGCCCCCTTAAAGTATAACAACGACACCCCCTTAAATATAACGACGCCGTCTTCTTGGTTCTTTCGGTAAAGTCACGTAGAATGGAAATAATAAAATCATAAAAATAAAACATAATAAAATAATTCTCACGACGTTTCGGCCACAACGCAAGCAGCCGTCCTCAGGTGAAGAACAGGTCTGTCGATAAGACAGAGTCTGAATAACACACCCCAGGCTTGGAGCGTCTATTTAAGCTGGGAGGGAGGAGGAAGAGCGCCTTGACAAAATAATTTGCATATCAAGAGGAATTTTAGCATATTTATGGGAAATGCAGATATGCGACTAGTACTACTTGTGAAATGCGTAGGAAGTTTGGCATTTCACCCGATTCAAGAGCCGAATGAACTTGAACTTGAACCCAGACACATCACAAATACGACACTAAACCATCCCCAGTCCTGCCAGGGCAAAGCCCCACTGGGCTGTTAACTTATCGTTCAAAAGCGACACGGCCACAAATGACAGGTCAACAAAGGGGCCTATTCGTTTGAACATTGATAGCAGCAAAAATCATCTAATTAGTCTAAAGGCGTGTTTCTAAATGTGCAGTGAAGAACCGGAGGACGCGACCACGGGGAGAGAGAGAGACACGCAGACTCCAAATATACAGCAGCAGCAGGCGTCAGGGTTGGGATCGAACCCACGACCTCCTGTACACCAGGCAAGGTAGTTAACATCTCCTAGCCACCGTGATGATGATGAGAGAGAGCGAGAGACACGCAGACTCCAAATATACAGCAGCAGGCGTCAGGGTCGGGATCGAACCCACGACCTCCTGTACACCAGGCAAGGTAGTTAACATCTCTTAGCCACCGTGATGATGATGAGAGAGAGCGAGACACGCAGACTCCAAATATACAGCAGGCGTCAGGGTAGGGATCGAACCCACGACCTCCTGCATACCAGGCGAGGTAGTCAACATCTCCTAGCCACACGCAAACTCCAAATATACAGCAGCAGGCGTCAGGGTCGGGATCGAACCCACGACCCCCTGTATACCAGGCGAGGTAGTTAACATCTCCTAACCACATCCAAACTCCAAATACAGCAGCAGGCGTCAGGGTCGGGATCGAACCCACGACCTCCTGTACACCACGCGAGGTAGTTAACATCTCCTAGCCATATGCAAACTCCAAATATACAGCAGGAGTCAGGGTCGGGATTGAACACACGACCTTCGGCATGTCCAGGCGAGGTCGTCAACATCTCAATAACACTGGCCTAATGGCACATACACTTTCTGTTATGATGAAGGGTCATTGCCCGAAACGTCGCCTATAATACATTTGTCCTATTTAAGGTCCCACAGATGCACGTGCCCCCTATACTGGACATCCGTGAGTACAAAGAGCTTCATAGCTCATCGGATTCCTCCTGCGGTAAACACATTCCTGCGGAGGGAGCTGGTAGGAACGTTGGGTTGCTCGGTCAATGGCCAGGCTTAATGTATTCTGCAAATATGCCCGACTGTGAGGGCGGGCACAAGCCGGCGTGAGTAGGTTAAACGTTGAGTTGTATGAGGGCACCACGGGGTGGCCAGCCCCTAAACACCCAGCCCCATCCCTCCCACCCGCCACCCAGCCCCACCCTCCCCACCCAGCCCCTCCCCAACCTCCTCTCCCCACCCAGCCCCACCCCTCCCATTTTTGGATGCACGACGGACGGACACAATAATCCCCCGTGGGCTGGTGTAACCAGGAGGTTCCTACCAGTATAAACATTCAGCTTCCGATGTTGACACGGATGGGAGTCGAGTTGTTGTCGTGGTTGGCTGCGCAACCACCACTGGCACAACGCGACAACAAAAACAACCGCCGTCAACAACATCGAGTGGCCGGCGACGTCACCACGGCGCTTGTGCCAGGCTAGGTGCACTTTGGAGGCCGTCGCGTGAAGTGTCGGAGGGCCGCTCACGCAAGAGACCCGGGCTCTACCGATGCGTTCGACCGAGATGACTGGCAGATGCCACCACCTGCGTTTTCAACCGTGCCACCTCGCTGCACTTTAGCCGCCCGGCGCTCCGCTCGTTGTTGTGAGCGTCGCTCCTCCGCCCTCCGTTGTTGTCGTTGTTGCCTGCGCAACCACCACTGGCAAAACGCGACAACGAAAAACACCGCCGTCAACAACATTGAGTGTACTCTGTGTTTTTTTCGGATAAAGTTACGTAGAAAGGAAAAACGATTAAATAATAGCAGACGACGTTTCGATTGCAGCGATTGCAACACAAGCAATCATCTTCAGGTACAAATGAAAGAGAAAACAAATATAGCTGACGCTGATAATTGGTTTTTTACCCTTTTATCTGGCAAACAAAACTGACATTGGTAAAAAAACAATTATCATATGTTTTAATAGCTGACGCTATTCATTCAGACGCTGTCTTTCCGACAGACCTGTTCTTCACCTGAGGACGGTTGCTTGCGTTGTGGCCGAAACGTCGTGAGAATTGTATTTTATAATGTTTTATTTTTATTATTTTATTATTTCCCTTCTACGTGACTTTACCGAAAGAACCAAGAAGATGAATCCCTGCAGTCACGAAAGCTTTAAATCGAAACATAGTAAACTCAGAAATATAATGCAATACAACACAGAGAGCGGCTAACACAACAGTCAACACCCTACCTGGTTGATTAACGTTCTTCCAAAGATTACAAAATTTGAGAGAGAGACAAAACACAGACACGGGGACACACAGACAGACACACAAGCAGAGAGAGACACACACAGAGTGTCTGTGTCTACCGTGGGTACTTAATGCGGCAACTTGATCCCTTGCAAAAGCTACAATCTATTTGGTTCTAGATTTGAAGCTTTCGTGACTGCAAGGATTCATAGTCTTTGTTTTTTTCGGTAAAGTCACATAGGTAGAAAATAAAATGAAATAAGTGAAAACAACTAAATGAAATCACGACGTTTCGGAGGCAACACAAGCTTCCGTCTTTAGGTCGCTGTAGAAAGCGAAACGTCGTGATTTAATTTAGTTGTTTTCATTAATTTTATTTTTTTGCCTACGTGACTTTACCGATACAGCCAAAGAGTATGAATCTATTTGATGGTTTGAACATTTTAACTCACCTCGTGTTTTTATTGCTCGAAAGGGTAAAATCTATTCTTATATATATATTTGTCAAACAGGTTATTATTGACCTATTCTTGGGTCTTTCGGTAAAGTCTCGTC
>JAAXLI020003217.1:0-11257 GCA_014621495.2 Entosphenus tridentatus | reverse complement strand
ATGTTTTCTTTTTATTATTTTATTATTTACATTCTACGTGACTTTACCGAAAGAACCAAGAAGATGCACTACCGCTCTACGTGCAAAGTTCGCAATGAAATGTCTTCGTCTCCAAGACGTCAATGGTGCAATTGGAATGCAATTGAGGGGGCAGGGGGGGGGAGATCTGTCAAACTCACTTGGCAGCCTAGGACATCCAGCTCGGGTTTAAATCTACAAGATAAGAGCCAATCATTTTCCAGGGGGTGCCTTCCATCAGCGGCTGCTGCTGTCATATCGTGGGGGTGTGGCATTGGTGGCGTGATGCTCGTCGCGACTTCAAAAGATCGGTAACGTCGTGCGGTCACCACCTTGATTGCCTTTTTTAGCCGGCATTTTCTCCAGAGCCGAAGCATGGTTCTCTGTGTAAAGAAAGCACAAGCGTCTTTCGGTGATGCGTGGGTTGTTTGAGTGGTCTTAATTTTAAAGGAAGATTGCAATCCCAAATACACACTACAAGATGAGCGCAGTGTGAGTGTTCCAGACTTTACGACACATTCGAAGCTTCGTTGGTGACAGGAAAGAAAAATCATGCATATGCATGGTTTGTGAAATGCTTTCCAACATGCCTTTGCCATTCCGGAGTAACAATGACATTGGCCATGACGATCTTCCGAGCCACACAATGTGATGATGACGTCGTGCGACATCACGAGATGACGTGATGACGTCATCACGTCCGGCAAGGCATTCTTTTCAGTGCTGGTTTCTATCACCAAGTTTTGGGCCACCATTTGATCAATTTGACCAGTTTTATCCATGATAAGCCCATTAATAGCAGCAGAACTTTACCCAAAAATTGTGTATATTCGCTCATCTTTACGAGAGTTATCGTTACCCGCCCACCTCTGTTTTAAACAGATAGGCAGACGGGCAGAGCTAATGTAATTACACTTTCAACTTTAGTTGGAAAATATTAAAATCAACTTTTAAAGTCACAGGCACACCACCCCAGCACCGTGGTCACGTCAGTGCAGTGACACTACTCAGAGGTACGAGACTGATGCAGCAGTGAATGCACGAGTGCTCCCCGACCTTGTATTTAAGTATTTTTTTTTAAACAAAGCATCAAGCTCGTGTTAGACAGTCTATGAACATACGAAAGTTACAAGATAAGAGCTGACAACAGATTCGGGCATGGCTTTACATTCATATTAAGAGGCGGCTGCGCAGCCCAAAGAGTAAAAAAAGCAACATCAAGCATGCACGGTCTGCTCTCCCGACACATTTCCATTTCTGCCGGCTGCGGTTCCTACAGCCAGTGCAGTCTTCACTAAGGGTTCATAGGTTCCGACCCAATGCACTTATTGGCAATTTAACGGTGGCTTTAGCGCTATGAGTGTCATTTGATGACACGCAGAATCCATCCAAGATTGATTGTGGCCAACTGCCAAATCGCTGTCTGTGGTGCTGACGTTAGGAAAAACCGCCACTTTTTTCAAATTTTATTGCTGTGGATTTCACACCTGATGATGATTGCTTGTGTTGCAGTCGAAACGTCGTGATAATTTGTATTGTTTATATTTACATTATTTTATTATTTTCCTTCTACGTGAATTTACCGAAAGAACCAAGAATATAGACAATACACCTTCAAATATCTGTCCTGCCATAAAAAAAGTATTTTTTCTACATCCCATTCGCCACACGGCCTTTCTGCATAATTTCAGCAGCGTTCAAAACAAGCAAACTCTGGACCAGATACAACATCTGTTGTCTCATCAGCAGAGTCAAAGTCGATTGCGCCAATACTGATGACCTGCGCAATCTCTATAGGCAAGCACCCTCTCTATTCGATACAAATCTATATAAGATTCCCTTTTAAACAAGGTCACTCTACCCGGGTTAGGTAATGGTGGTGGCGGTGATGGCACCTACCGGTGGTGACTTCTACGGTGAGCCGAGCGGGAAGCCCATCCCCACCGGGGCTGCGTGCCCGCACCTCCACCGTGTAGACGCCGTCGCTCGTGAGGTTCAGCCAGGCCGAGGTGCGTTCACTCTCCAGCACGGCTCGCACCACGGGGCCGTTCGACTCCAACCAGTACAGCACCTGGCACGCGCGTGCAGGTGGGGGGGGGGTCGGGGCAGACGCGACACGACCACACGCGCACATAATTTCTCCGTCTCATAGCTGTATGCCGAGGCCTGTGCTGTGGGCTGTAATAACGTTCGCATAGAGAAATTAATTGCAAATCACGGTTAGTCGAGTCAATGCCCTTGACGGATTGATTCAAATGTGTGAAAGCGATGCCGCAGTGATGTCACTCTTAATCATCAGCCGTGATCGATCCACAGCAGGGCAAAGGTCTCCCAGAGCCAATGTCATCGCTCGCGGTCTCACGATGTATCTACTTCCTGCACAAGAGCTGATTTTATTGCTCCGTCTCTGCGGTGGACATCTTCTAAGGTGCGTACATACTTTGGCTGTCACTCTGTCATTCGTCTTGACCACTGGCCATCGTCCCTTCAATGACGTGTCCTGCCCAAGCTCCACTTACTCTTCTTAATGGTCGGTGTCGTCTCTCTAACTTCCAGCCAATGTGCTCCTCTCTCTTGTCTCTGAGTGTAATTCCGAACAGGCACCTTGTTATGCTTCACACATTTCAGCTTTTGTTCCATTTTATTTGTCAATGTCCACGTTTCTAGTCCATGTGGCATGGCATTTTGCTAGGGTTCTATCACCGATGCACTCCACTATAACGCTGTCTGTACTCGTGCCGTACAGACAGCTTGCAACTCTCAGCTGAGATTGTCCTAGCTCACAGGAACCATCCTGGAGTCCACCAACAATGACCGCCCTGGACCACCCCGGACCTCGGCTACGATAACATCGCTCCCCGGCACTTGCCTTGTATCCGGTGACGACTGACTCGTTCTCTGTGGCCTCCACGGGGTCCCAGTGCAGCGTGGTCCCCGAGCCGGGCGTCACTTGAGCACTCACGTTGTGGGGCACCTGGCTCGGAGCTGCAGCACGCACGCACGCGTACGGGAGAGCACGGGTGGGCATGTGAGTCGAGTGGCGTAGCGTGGTTGGCACGGGCCCTGGTGCAAGGAATGAAATAGGGCCACCTCACTCCCTGTCTCGTAGCTCGGGGCCTGGGACCCTCCAGCTGCATGCACGAGGATTGGCGCATTTACACGGCCTGCTCACTCGATAGCTACGCCACCAACCTGAGTCACTGGGGGTTGTTGTTTTAGATCTGCTGTTTTCTGCTGGAAAGTGTCGATTGTACGGGTGGTGGCGGTGGTGATGGTGCTTGTTATGTTCCAATGGGACCACCAGTCGTGGTATTTATTCTCGTGAAGCTTGTGGGGTGGTGGCACTGGTGCCGGTGTGAAACCCAAAGCACCACTGTAACTGGGGGTGCTGGCAGTGTTGGTGATGCCGGTGGTGGTGGTGTTGCTTATGGTGCCAATAGTGCCAATGGTGCAGGTGGTAGTGTGGTGCCGCTGGCGTCGCTGCTGCGCGGCTCACGCGGCTTGAGCGTGGTGCCGTTGGCGGTGCGGCTCGGCGGGCCGGCCCCCGCCCCGTTGAGCACCCGCACGGTGAGGGAGTACGTGGTGGTGGCGCTGAGCCCTGCGATGCGCACGCCCGTGGCTTCGCCGCTCACGCGTGCGTCCTGCCGCGTCTCCGCCGACAGCTCGTTCGCTGCGGCCGCCGGCCAGTAGGACACCTGCGGGACACCGCACATTAGCACGAGCACACACCACAACACAGCATTAGGGGATGAGTTGTAATCCTGGTCGGAGTCGACAATGAGTACCACTTTGTAATTAAATTCAATTGTGGTTCTGTCGTAAGTGGCCCTTGCAATGGGAGTGACATTTTCACCACTGACATTGACCATAGCAGCATTGCTGTGAATAGGTTTGCCTGTAAATTGTGACAAGAAAATCAATTTGTCCACCAAATTCTCTACGAAACAATTTTCAATGATATATATATATTTTTAAAAGGGTGCTAATGGAGTTATGACATTTCTAAACTCCATCCGATTAGCCTCATCCTGATAATTGTTTTTTTACCCTTCTATCTGGCAACAAAACTGACACCTTTTTTACAAGGCATCATGTTTACATAGACCACAATACCTGCAGTCATAATGCAAACAAAAAACAACACAACTCTGATAATGTATGCACTGTCCTTGAAGTTGATTGGTCCACATCCGAGACAGCTTTCCTTAGAGCCTAGTCTCACATGGGTTGGACCAGATGACGCCAAAAGGCGCACAACTCAAAGACAATGCACCATCATAGTATGAGAGCTCTTACAGTGGCAGGTTAGTAGCTATTACACTGCGTGGTGTTTGGGGGAGTGAGAGGGGGGGGCATCACCGAGTAGCCGACAAGCCTGCCGTGCAGGCCTCCCTGTGGCACGGGTAGCCACGACACGTCCAGCTCGGACGCCGAGGCCCCCACAGCGGCGACGGACTCCGGCACGGCACTTGGGACTGCGGGAAAACACGGGACAGACGGGACACGGTGAGATGCGGGTCCTGCCTCTTAGAAATGTGAGAAAGTAGGAGGCGCATGACGGCTGGCTTCTCTGTTTTCGGCTTTAGCCGTGGCTTGTTTGGCATTGTGTCCAAAATTTCCCTCCCATGAGCTGGGAGCTTCTGCAGGAACTGAATGTTCAACAGTGAGCGTTCTTTTGGAGAAACGCACGCCCCAGCCAAAGGAATGTCGAAATGTCAACGCTAGCCCAGGGCTGTAAACGGGATATAAAGCACCTCCTAATTACTAATTTGAGCAGGAAATCGATTGTTGACTTATGCTTGTTTGCCGTAATTATAGCATTCCAGGTCTAGCTTAATAAGCGAATTTCACTCCCATTAGGCTCTAACCAGGTTTACTTTGTACACCTGCAGCGCCACTGACCACGCTGTTCAGTGCAGGCTTCAGGTAGGGGGTGCAGAACAATGGATGAGTGCAGAACAATGGATTGGGCTTCACTGCCCTCTATTGCCCACAATGCCGCCTGTACCCACCGTTCGCGTGTGGCGATCGCACATCCAAGTGCCGATCCAGGCTTAAACGGCAGCTTAGTTATCGAGGATTGAGAAGTACCAGGCGCATTTCATCCACGACGAGGTTTTGAAAAGCCATCTTCCATCTCTCCACTAAGAGGCCAGTGTGAAATTCTTCATCAGTACTAATCACATACCTGCATTTCCATAAATATGGTAAATTCCTCTTGATATGCAAATTCTTTTGTCAAGGCGCCCTTTCCCCCCCCCCCTTCCAACCCAGCTTATATATATGCTCCAAGCACGTGTGCTGTTTCATTCAGACGCTGTCGCCTCGACAGACCTGGTCTCACCTGAGGACGGCTGCTTGTGTTGTGGCCGAAACGTCGTGATAATTTTTGTATTATGTTTTATTATTTTATTACTTCCCTTCTGTGACTTTACCGAAAGAACCAAGAAGATTCTTCATCATACCACAAGATGGCAGTCAAGCTCCAAACACCGCCGGCTTCTGACGGCAGGGTCAGTCCAAACTTAAGTGTGCATGAACATGCCCAGCTGTTTTGTCAATCCACTGCTGGGTGGATGAGGGCCTCGCCACACCATACAAGCAGTGTGGGCTATTTCACTATAGTTCACCACGCTGGTCAGAGAAAGCTGCTAAAGACCATCCGGCATGGCGTGGGCTTGTTGCGGCCTTCTGCTCCACGGGGAGTGAAGAGGAGTGAGTCACCACGCTGGTCAGGAGGGGAGCGTGGACGTTGAAGCATAAAATGTACACTTTTGAAAATAAATAAATAAATGGTCTGACTGACAGTGACCGCCTAAAATAAATATGATGGAGTGGTTACGGGGGGGTGGGGGGTGCAACTAATCCTTTTCTCCCCTTCCCTCCTCCTTAGCTTTGATACTCGCAGTGCTCTTCAATACATATCCCTGCCTCCCTCATCCCCATCCCGTTGCTTAGTTACAAAACACTCAGGCATATCAAGGGAAAAAAGAATATCACACAATAGTGCAAGACAGAAGAAGCACGTATAAAAGCATTTCTCAAGTGGTGTATCATTACGCAACTGAAAAAACATACGAGACTTTTAATGTCCCAGGAAACTTACAGAGATTTTCTAGGACGGCAGCTGCCTGTAAAATAATGTTTATTTGAATGTAGCATCGTCCGCGCAAACTGCATCTCAAAACGCTGATGAATAGGGAACGCGCAGAGGTTTCGTTCACCGAGAGAGAGAGAATCATTCAGAGGCGCCGGGAACCACATACACGGTGGGAAGGCAGCCAGGACCGCCGCCAACAATTGCCCCAAATCTGTGGTCCAATACCGTGATGTTTGGCCAACCCCACGAATGAGTAAAAAACTCATTAAGACTTAATAATGAAAAGAAGCCTAGCAATGTGCCTGAGGACGAGAGTTTTTAATCAGCGTGTATTACCTCCCGTGAAATAAGGCAAACTATTTGGCATTGGCCGTGATGCACAAGCACCAATAATAATAAAACAAGACTTAGCACTATGTTCAAGAACACAGCGTGGCCTTAAAAGGTAAAAGTAATAGGGGACATGTTAGGCAATGGCCATGGTCATAGCACAAGAACGGCTAACCACTGGGCTTGCCAAGTACACATTTTACACTCGTTATGCAGGTAATATAATTGTCTAAAGAAACCCATTACTTGAGAACTCGTATACCCGCTACTGCATAAAGTTGATTGGTAATGGCTGATAACCTACCTCTCTATGTGCTATGAAGGGCCATTGCCCGAAACATCACCTATTATATATTTAAATTTTTCAAGGCCACAAATTCAGTGTTAATGAAGAACGTGTCGAGTTGATGTTGTTAATTGTGCTTGTTCACCACTGCCAAAGCAGCAACAGCATCACCAAATAATTCCACGACCGAGTGTTCATCACACGAGGAATATCCCGGGAAGGGTCCAGGCCGGGGGGGGGTGGTGGGGTGGGCAGCGCCCCTGCAACGTACGGGCCTCGGCGGAGTGGACGATCACGGCGGGGCCACGTGGCCCCTCGCCGGCGCTGTTGAAGGTCCCGACGCGCACGAGGAACGCGGCGTAGGGCGGAACGTCGGGCGGCAGCTCTGCCACGTAGAGCGCCGTCTCGGCGTGCGGCACCACCGCCTGCGTCCAGCCTCGCTCGTCGTCCTCGTCCCCGCCGATGACGTCGTCGTTGCGGCCACCGCCGCCGTGACGGCCTCGTGGTGCCATCAGCGACGAGGTGGAGGAGGAGGAGGTCGTGGAGGTGGAAGAGGAGGAGTTTGGACGGAATGACACCACGTAGCCGAAGTCGTCCCCGTAGCGTAATTCTGGGTGCACGGGCTGAGCGGCAGGAACGCGAGCGATGAGAGAAAAGACCCCTTTTTATTAGCACGTGCCCAAAGGCTCAAAAACGTCAGAGTGGCCAGCAACAAACAGCACTATGATAATTGTTTTTTTACCCTTCTATCTGGCAACAAAACTGACACCTTTTTACAAGGAGTCAAGTTTGCATAGACCGCAATACCTGCAGTCATAATACAAACAAAAGACATAACTCTGATATTGTGCACTGTCCTTGAAGTTGATTGGTCCACACCCGAGACAGCTTTCCTTAGAGCCTAGTCTCACATGGGTTGGACCAGATGACGCCAAAAGGCGTCAGTTTTGTTGCCAGATAGAAGGGTAAAAAACCAATTATCATATTTTTACTGGCAAATGAGGTTCCCATAGTGTAAACAGCACTATTTAAGACTGTATTCGATACGAGTTAACATGGTTCTTGAATTGAGCAAAGTTATAAGAAGTTGGGAAAAGAGATGTTGGGAGGGAATTTCAAAGTGCACCAGTGCAAGGGAGGAAGCAGACAGAGAGAAGTGTTTGTGACCTGTGAGAATAGGTTTCCCCATTTATTTTCTGGCAACAAAACAGGTGTTAAGATGGTAAAACACCAAACTGAAACCTCATATTTTGGTACTGGCAAAGGAGGTCCCATGATGTTTGTGACCTGTAGAGTGGGTGAGTGGGTGAGCGTTGTTGTGCCCTCGAGTGTGGTGGTTGAACACAGTGTGGATAAGACGAAACGGTCAGTCTGGTAGAATGAGTGGAGGAATCAACGAGTGACGTCCAGGTGAACAGTCACCGTCGTAGTAGCGATAGAAGAATGATGAGGCAACCGATTTCTGGTGAACGAGTGAATCGGTGCTTGTAGTTGTAGTAATTATAGCTACAACGCCTTTTGTTGAACAAGGAAAAAATTGCTGATTCTCAAGCCTATTTGAGGATGGTATTGCTGCGTTTAGATGTTTGGCCAATTGCATGAGTAATCAGAGTTTGACTTCATGTGGGAAGCAAACCGGAGAAACCAGAGAAAACCCACTCCGCATTAGAGGGGATAATATGCAAAGCTCCATCACTTGTCCCGCCACCTCGCAATACAAGCCTACATAACCTGGTATGCCCATCCAAGCACTAACTGGGATCAAATACTGCTTAGCTTATGAGATCTAATGGGATCAAGTGCAGTCGGGGTGATTTGGTCACATTCATAGTTTTAATTGTTTCATGTCCTAGCTACATCACTTGAATGTACCGCAATCTATTAGTAAACTCGCCTTTTGCCCGTCCAAGGACGGGGGTATTGCAGTAAATCTGAAACTTGCAAGCGAAAAGCAGACCGCGACGTGATATCCATTGCATCAATTCGTGTGCAATTTGTAAGGGCGCGGTGACCCAGACCTATTTCATTTAAATGTTATAATCCCTTGTTCATCACGACGTCCTTTTTACTTTGATGTCTCAACAGCGTTACGGAGATCGCGTGATGACGTGAGGGTTCTGCCTTTGTAGTGAGGGCTGTGAGTTGACGCCGAGGAGGGGGGAGGAGGCGCCTCGCCCCCCTATGTGGAGTGACGTCACCCGCTAATTATTATTAATGGGGGGTGTCCATTTGGAAGCCGTCACCTGTTCATGATTATTAATGGGGGGGCTGTTCGATGTGGAGTGACGTCACCTGCTCACGATTATTAATGAGAGGGGGGTACTACATGTGGAGTGACGTCACCTTACGATTATTAATAAGGGGGGCTGGCCAACGTGGAGTGACGTCACGCGCGGGACACAGACATTCTTGGCTCATTATAGTAGTAAATGTCAATGGGGGCTTCAACTTACGTTCCAGGTAATGGTGAGCTCTCTGGGGCGACCACCCCCGCCACTCACAGCCACTGGCACCACGGTAGGGGCTGCACACACACGCAGAGACGCACGTTCATATACAAAGAATCGCCCATGTAACACGTGATGCTGGCGAGCACCGATGAAGGCGAGAATGCCGCCGCACAAAGGGGTTGGGTAACCCACACTACGCCCGGCCACCTTTGCCTATGCAGTGGTGACGTTTACACGCCGCACCAGTTGCTCATTTATAAGGCTGAGTCTACCTAGAAGAGGCCCTGGACCGTTTCAGATATTCGGTACCGCTGTTGGCCGTGGGTAACAAGGCAGCGCTCCCCACACACACAAATACACACCGCAGCACACAAATGCAAGCGTCACTCGCGTAATGTTTTGTCAACATATTGTTGACGTTATTGATATTTGGATGAATCCTTTTGGCGGGGGTTTTTTTTTCTTTCCCGCTTGGCAATAACATTTCAATTTCGCTCTTGGGATTGTGTCACGAGACGAGAGAAGGTTCGCCGCGAAACAGCGGCGTCACATCAACGTCACGTCGTGGCCTCGCTACGTTGACGTCACTGAACGATTTTCCGAGACCCCTTCAATGGGGCCTCTCATCCGCACTACGCACGCAATCTTTACACAAGGTTGAACAATAATACTGGTCAACACACTTTTTCGGGCATAAGGTATTCTAACGGTTTCAAGGTAATTTTGGGGTGCTGATTCCAAATCTGGCATCAGTTTTTGTCTATCACATCAGGTTTTTGAGATATTAAATATTGCATTTTCAATAAAAACTGCAGAAGAAAAATATTAAATAAATGTGGATATCTACATAAAATTATATTATAAACACACTATCCTAAAAATACAGCACTATATTTTAACACTAAAGCAGTCACTGACTCGCAACAACTTGCAATCATAAGTGACAGAGTTAATTTCGGGTAAAATCAATGAAAATGGGGTATGCCGATAGCATAAAATGAGATGTGATAGAGCAAATCTGAGATCAGATTTGGAATCAGCACCCTGGAATTAGTCTAAAACAGCTGCAAAAGTCCAGGCCAGAAAAAAATGTTTTTTTTTGTTGACCAGTGTAATACACTTCCTATATGACGATCGGATATATATATTTAAAATAAAATGACACAAATGGGTTTGTTTTTGGTGACCAGGCTGAGACTCGTAGACTCGCTATACCTGAGAGCCCGTGGTTTAATCCTGGGCGGCTAAAACCTGGATTTGAACTGAGGTTTTCTCGGCAGCATTTCTCCGACATAGCATTAACCTTCTGAACCACCCAGCCAGGACTGTGAGATTGGGAGATTTTGTGTACAATTGGATGGGGTTTTTTCTTGTTTTAGGCTTTTGTGAAATTGGGATAAAAACTTTTATTTTCGATTCAAAATGTTCTGGTTTCTATTCCAGCAAACCACCTGCTGTTTTGGGTCTCTTCTGAACGGAGGCGCATGCCGTTTTTTTTGAACAAATATTAAGGAATCATCACCTGTTCACCTCTTTACCCAAACCACCTCATTTTGATTGTCATGACTGCATTTTGCAGGACTTAATATCTCACTGGATAATTTCAGGGTCACTGGAAGATTACTGGGGGAAATGTCACATATACTGGATGTGGTATGTGCTGAGTGCACACGTACACTCTCTGCATCGGCAACCCAGAGAAATTCAGTTCTGGTTTCTTGTTTATTGTGATTTGTTGTCATTGTTTTTTTGTCATCATCGTTGTTGCTGTTCTTGTCGTAGCCATTGTTCCTGTCATTGGGGGGGGTTGCCATGTCCCCAGTAAACGTGGAGCATTGGGCCAACATTGGGCCAACAGCTCCAACCAAATGGCCCAACGTTGGCATATTCCCGTGCAATTATCGTTGTAATGTCGTCATGTCATCTTCGTTGTGGTGGTGGCGGCGGCTGCGTACGGGCGGCGTTGGTGCGTATCCGTCGCGATGGCGTGCTGTGCTCGCTGGTCCCCACGTCGCTCACGGCCGCCACGCGGAACTCGTACTCAGTCCACGGCACGAGGCGCTCGCACACGGC
>JAAXLI020003216.1:0-11258 GCA_014621495.2 Entosphenus tridentatus | reverse complement strand
GGGAGGGGTGGGGCTGGGTGGGGAGGGGCTGGTCACCTCGTGGTGCCCTTATAAAACTCAACGTTTAACCTACTCACGCCGGCTTGTGCCCGCCATCACAGTCGGGCATATTTGCGGAATACACCACGCCGCCGTTGACCCTGGCCATTGACCGAGCAACCCAACGTTCCTATCAGCTCCCTCCGCAGGAATGTGTTTATCAGCCTTCGCAGGTTACAAGAGGTAACTACAACTCTCAGTCAGGACAGCTGGCACACTGTCTGACTGACGACGCCCTTCTGGAACCGACTTGCGAGTTCACGTGCCCCCTCTATCACCTTTTCCCTACATCATTCTCTTCGACTTATCACGTGACCTGCTGACAGACAGGGCTGCTGCAACTAGAGATCCCTTTCTCTGCCATCAACCCGCGCTATGCTACGTAGTGACCCGTGTCACTGCATATGTAACAAGGCCGTAGCCATTCAGTCAACATTGGGTGGGACCAAATGTTCCAGGGTGTCTGGGGGTCCCAACCCAGAAAAATATCTAAATTTGAAAACTAATTTCCTGCCTAAAATATTTTAAAATTCACTAACACATAGGATGGACTTTTTGTTGTTGTACAATAATGTGTAATAGTGTATTGTATTACATTTTACCATTTCTTGTTTCATTGTATGTAATGGCAGAGATTAGGGATTAATATAGTATGACCATAACCACAATCATATAAACATAAATCTATGCATTGATTTTTATGAAAAGAAGTCCAGATATTGTGGCCAAGGTGTAGCAAATTGTTATTTTTATTTCCATAGCATAGCAATTATATATTTTTTATAGCAATATATTGGGGGGGGGGTGGAGAATTTGGAGCATATTTGAATATTGGGGGGGGATGTGTGTCCCCGCAAATATATATTATAATTACGGCCTTGATATGTAAAGAAAAATGTCCTCATATACAGACATTAATACTTCGACATACGATGTAGATGCGTTCCTAGAGCTTCGTTCCTATACAAAAACTATAAAAACAATGTTTTTGTTAAACTAAAAACTCAACTTCGTATTTAAAGTAACTTAAACATTTCATATCTTACCATTCATATTTTAAAAAAAAACATTTATATTGAAAATAAACTTCTCTTTTATACTGTACAGTATTAAAATAAATAAAAACTGACATGAATAAAATAGACATAGTGTACTGTACTGTTAAAATATAATCTATTTTAAACAATTTTTTATTTTTTCAGGTAATGCCCACTGAGCTATATAATACATTTTCAGAAGCGACCTGGCCACAAATTATAGCTCAACGAAGTGGCTTATCACGTGGAAATGTATTGCAGTAAGCACATTCTCACGATTTCATGTATGTTGAACTTCTTTCGCACTCTACATCGCCAACCGTGCTAATCGGACGTGCAAGGGAAGGACAAAAAGCACGAAAAGCGGTGTTCAGTGCATTCATGAGGTTGCATTGCCCACCAAACATTATAGCTCCGTTACATTGTGCGTTGTTGCGCACTGATTGACCGAGACGCATGAAAACAATATTCTATGACCTATTGTGATGCGCCAACGCGCAAGAAACGTGTCTTATTATAATTTGATTCTTATTTATACATTGCTGTAGGTGGATAATTGAGTTATTTATTTATAAATGTCAGTGTATTAATTTATTGAGGCTGAGTTGACCTGGGGGAGACCCAGGACCTGTTCAGATATTTGTCACTGGAATTGGCCGTGAGCGGGAATCGAACTCGGGTCGCCAGGTTCATAGCGCAGCGTGTTAACTGCCACAATACCGCTCCTCATTACAATGTACAAAGACAAAGATCCCCCATGTAGCCTGCAGGATACTGAAGGCCGGCACGGCACACGAGGGGGTGGGTGGCCAGCACCATGCCCGACCACCTTTGCCTCCCCAGTGGCGATGGTTTTTAGACATTGCACCAATCAAGATATTAATGTATTATTTTGTTTCATTTTTGTTACCATTAACATGATGGTAATAAATCCAAAGTTCGTTTATCGAATATTCGCATATCGAGGTAGTATTAGTGTATAAACAGACACACACTCATATATATAAACATACATTTAGGTGGTTTCCCCTTGAACAGGGAATACACCAAACCTCTAGGCAGTTTAAAGAACTCTATAGAAAGGAAAAATGTTGCTTGTGAAGCAAACGTCATTCCAAAAATGTTTTGAGCTCACAAGCAGACCTTGATACCCGTATTGATAAAGCTAATTTTAGCACGCATCGCTCATACTCGGAACACACACACACGTGCGTGCAAACACTTTGACTCCCGTGTCTGTCAATGTGCGAATGTACATTGTGGGGAGCGGTAGTCTAGCGGTTATCGCGCTGCGCTACAAACCTTGCGAGTTCGATTCCCGTTCACGACCAACACCAGTGACGATTATCTGAACCGGTCCTGGCCCTCCCCCAGGTCAACTCAGCCTCAGATTAGTACCTGGTGCAGTGTGTAAACATCGCTACTGGGGAGACAAAGGTGGTCAGGCATGGTGCTGGCCACCCCATCCCCTCGTGTGCCTTGCCGGCTTTCATAGGTGCTACTCACCAACAGCACTCGTCCTAACAGTATGTTACTGGTAGGAACCTCCTGGTTACACCAGCCCACAGGGGATTATTGTGTCCGTCCGTCGTGCAGGGAGGGGCTGGGTGGGGAGGGGAGGTTGGGAGGGTGGGGAGGGGCTGGGTGGGGAGGTTGGGGAGGGGCTGGGTGGGGAGGGTGGGGCTGGGTGGGGGGTGGGAGGAGTGGGGCTGGGTGGGGATGGGCTGGTCACCCCGTGGTGCCCTTATAAAACTCAACGTTTAACCTACTCACGCCGGCTTGTGCCCGCCTTCACAGTCGGGCATATTTGCAGAATACACCACGCCGCCGTTGACCCTGGCCATTGACCGAGCAATTCAACGTTCCTACAAGCTCCCTCCGCAGGAATGTGTTAAGGCTATACGGGGGATCTTTGTCTTGTTGCACATTGTTTTGCACCCCTTGCTGTGGATGAGTGTAATTGCGTGATGACGCAATGGAACAGAGGGCGCCCGTGCGTGGATGTTGAAGCGATGTTTTACAACTGCAGCGTTCTCGTTGGCAATGAGCACACGTGGCGCTGCACATTTTTTTTTGAAGGTCCAATGCGGAGTTGCAGTGGCAGGAAACTCCCATTTAACGCAACGGAGCCTTGCGGCTATGAGTCCCAAGTCAAGTCAAAGTGCGTCAGCGATGGAGCCCCACTGTTTTATCATAATCAGAATATTTATTTAAACTGGAGGAATCCGATGATCTGTTAAGCTCTTCATCACAGATGTCCAGTGGATGCGGATCAAAACATTATAACAACAAACAATAAAAAAACACAAGTGCAAAGTATAGGAAAAGTAAGCGAATGACTACAAGAAATAGAATTAAAACGTAACTATGTTTATTTTACCATGTAAAGCCCACTGAGCTATTAGCTTATTTTTCAGAAGTAACCTGGCCACAAACGATAGCTCAATGAAGTGTATGTATTTTGAACTTCTTTCACACCGTACCTAGCCAACCATGCTAATCGGAGGTGCGGTGGGAGGACAGCAAACCACTGTAAGTGGCTTATCATGTGGACATTTCTAGCAGCCATATAATGTGAATAATCCAAACGTGTGTTTTTATTTCGTGTAGTGGGCGCCAGTCAGTTTGTGGAACCTCCTCATTGCCATTGTGGGTGCCAGTCTTCTCCGCTGTTAACTTCCCACAAAGTTGTACGCATTTTTACTGGCCCTGTGGGGATAATAGGGCCGAGTAATCCCACGATAGAGGTTTGAAGTCGTAATTTTCACGGTCATATCCTCTAGCCTCTGCACTATCCAGCTGGAATGCAGCTAAAGGCGTGAGTGATGTAACGTTTTAATGTAAACTTCTATATTACACTCTTTCTATTTTGCGAGGTAAGGCCCACTGAGCTGTATAGCTCTTTCTCAGAAGCAAACTGGCCAATTTGATAGCTCAGTTAAGTGGCTTATCATGTGGAAATTGATAGCAGTCAAAAAATGTAAACGCATGTTTCTAAATGTGGAGGGAAAAACCGGAGGACGCGGAAAAAAAATCTACGCCACCGCGTGACCAAAGTCAGTTCAACTTATCAACTCTCCAGGCTCTGTAATGTAAGGACACCGTTTGGAGAGATGTTATCCATGGTTGTCCTTTGGTTCGACCAGAGGCAGCAGCTAGGCCTTCTCTGCTGGCATCAAGATTGTCAGAATCAGAAATTTTTATTTTTTATAATTTTAAAGATATTTTCATTAATGCTATATGTATTTTACAAAGTTTTTTCCCATCAGTCTATTAACATAATTTCATTGCTACTCTCTCCCTCAGTTGCGCTGCTTCCATTGCAGCTCATAAATTAGAGCTTTTATCCAATCAGATTTTCCACCTGTGCTGTCTCCTTCTCTCCGAGTGAAAAATCTACCCTGAGGCCTTCAGAATGTCGAGTGAATCCCCTCTCCTGTTGAAGCAAATGTTGTTGATTGTCATTCTTTAACCAATCAGATGTCGAGTTTGCCATGTTGGACGTGTCCTTTGACACGCCGGAGCCTTCTAGCTGGCCTAGCCGCCTACGTTAGCCTTGATCGGAGGGCCAGTTAGTTAACTGAAGTAAAACTAGCTAGCACGTAACGTAGCAACATCGAGATGTAGTGCTTTAGATTTTGTTTCTCCTGATTGTGTTATTTGTATTTTATGGTATTTTTGCTTGCTTGGTGGTTGTTGTGGGTTTGTTCTTGTTTCTTTGGTAATGACATTGGTGTGGGCTATGCGATGTCTATTTGTCATGCAGCATCCCGTCATACTGCATAATAGTGGTACATCCTTGATGGTTTCAGTCACCATGTATTCATGTCTCTGCAATTAGTGCATTGTAACTCTCATAGGTGTTGAGCCTCTCGTTAAATCGCTTTATTCCACTCGATAAAGGTTTCTGTCACTGTGAATAACGGGTGGATACGTCGAATGACAATAGCCTATAGCCCTAGTGTCATGGTGAGGTTATTCGAAGGCGGTTTAATTGCGGGAGGATAGCACTGAAGGCCTAGGTGTCAAATACACGGCCCGCCACTGGGTTCGACTGGTGCCTGACATACGAATTTATACTTTGCAGGATGAGTTCAGGAAATACAGCAGAGATGTGAGCGGCTAGCCCGGTGCTCTTTAAGCTTGGGAAACACTTAAACTCGCTTGGAGAGCCACCTTGCAGCGAAGCTCCTTGCAAGCAATTAGGTGTGAATTTAAGCTGGATCACCCTCAGCAGTGACTGGATTTGCAAACAGTGGCGCCTGTTTATACCTCGGCAGGTGTTACAGGGCTCAATTTAAGGCTTTACTGGCCAGAACCATAGCACCGCACACATCTATGCCAAGGCAAAGACAAAGATACCCCGGGTGGCCTGCACAGGCTGCTGGAGTAAGTGCCCTTAGGGTGCCAAGGTGGAGAGGTGTTAAATACCTCGCCTGGTGTACATGAGTTCGTGGGTTCGATCCCGACCCCGATACCTATATATTTGGAGTTTGCATGTCTCTCTCCCCGTGGTTGCGTGCATTTTTCTCCGCGTCCTCCGGTTTTTCCCTCCACATTTAGAAACGTGCATTTAGAGTTTCTGGCTGCTGTAAATGTCCCCGTGATAAGCCACTTCGTTGAGCTATCATTTGTGGCCAGGTCACTTCTAAAAAAAAGCTATTACGGCTCAGCAGGCCTTACCTGGTCAAATAAAATGAGTTGATAGTTTAGCTCTTTTTTGAGCTCTTGTGAAGGCCAGCACAGCGCACGAGGGGGGTGGGGTGGGTTGTTCAGCACCATGCTCGGCGGCCTTTATCTCCCCGGTGCTCGTCTGTACACACTGCACCAGGTACTCATTTAAGGCTGAGATAACCTAGGGCAAGCCCGGGACCGGTTCAGATAAACGCCACTGATCTTAGCCGCGGTCGCTGGATTCATGGCGCAGTGCACTAACCACGAAATCAGCCGTTACAATTGAACTTTGCGCAATAAGTCCACAGTGGCTTTTAACTTTTATAGCTTTTTTTTTTGACTCGGCTAACATTGAAGAGAATTCAGCTGCATCCTCCTGCTGGGGGGGCCTTGCATTGGAATTATGTATGTTTAACTTCTTTTACACCGTACGTAGCCAACCGTGCTCATCAGAGGTGCGGGCAAGCACACCACAAACTAAAGACAATGAGCAGTTCTAAAGAAATTGGTTTTCAATAGTGTTCCAGACGGCCGCAGAAGTGCCCGATGCGGTCACCGTCTTTGTTCGATAGCCAGCCAAAACGCCGCCGCTGCGAGGGTGACCGGAGTTCGCGTGATGGGTTTATGCTCCTTGACGAGATCAGCAAGGTATTGTGGTTAATTTGCGGCGAGCCATTTTAGCTAGAAGACAATAATGTGGATGTTGTAGCTTGAGAACAAAAGAAAAAGCAGCCAGGAGGGGTGTCAGTTGGGGGGGGGGGGGGTGATTTCACAACTGAAGCGTTTTCAAAGAAGAATCGGCAGTGTGGGCGCGCGTGTGGGGGAAATAAATAAAGAAACAAATGTAATCTAACTTTTAATGTTGAAAGCAAAGGGGGTATGAACTGCGTTGATACGCATACCAGATAATACCAGATAGGCCGTACCTTTCTTATTTTTTGTTTCTTAGTAGATCAATGCACACGATAGCAGCAGTTGCAACAAGTGCCATGATAAAGGGCTGTGGATTGGTGGGGGGGGGTTGGTGGAGAGAGAGAGATCAAAAAAGATGGCGGCACGTCGTAGTCGGTGGGTATCGTAAACATGCCAGGAATAGCTTGGCCCCCAGGTGAGAGGACGGGTGACTACGTGGCCCGCACAGCCTGGCAAGTGCCGATAACATCGCGGTCGCTTGTAGGCAGCGGTGCGAGCTGTCACGTCCTTAGGTCGGCGGCGGTGTCTTCCATCGGATGGGATCGTGACGCCGTGTGGGTGGGTGGGTGGTTGGCAGCGGTGCCGTGAGGTGGCGGGGATAGGGCATGCGGCCAGGGCGGTGGGTTGTCCGTAGAGAGTCTGTTCGCTTGGGGAGTGCCCCTGGCGCGACGAGCCGGTGTTCTCTGTGCATCGTTGCGTGAGCCGTTGGCTCTGTCGGGTGCAGGATGGGAGGGAATCGAGCGTGAGGTTAAGGTGGACTTGGTAGCGATGGTGGGTCACGCAGAGGTCACTATTTACTTTTATTTTGCACTCCTATCGTTTTTTTATTGTTTGTTGTAACTTGTTGACCCCGTGCCCATACTGGGCATCTGTAAAAAATTACTTCACAGCTCATCGGATTCGTCCTGCAGTCTCAATAGAGATTCTGATTGATTCATCGCGTTCCTGTGAAAGTCTCGACCTGCTGCGTGGCGACTTGTATAGAAGATGGCAGTACAGCAAATCCGATTCCTGACTCGTCTGTGCAGACTGATGAGTATCATCGTCATCCCCAGATGTAGATGTTGAGCTCTTTCCAATTCATCGACGTTTTCTCCCACATGCAAAACACTGACGAAGGAATTGGTTAAATATCCCAAATGCGAAACCCTCTGTGAGACACGGCAAAGTTTGACTGCATAAGTAAAGGACATTATGATGCTAAGTGTGCTCGCCGCAGGTAATTAATAGGACATAGGAAAGAGGACAGACAGCACTATCTCCACAAACAATCCTTCTCGTTCCAGCAATGGATTGCCAGAATATGTAAACCCAGGGGCTGTGAGGTGGTCAGGAGATGGCAGTGTTTAATGTAATTTAAAACACTCGTTAATGATCGTGGTCAAACAATCCCATCCAGAACCCTCGTGAAAAATATTCACGAGACTCGTAAAATAATTAGTGGATAAATGCAGCAATTGGCATTCTTCTTCATTATATAATATACTTCAATACAATTGTACATTCGTATTACTGTACGGTATGATTGTCAGCTTCATGATCACTTTTTCCCAGTTTTTTTGTCCCAACGTGAAGCATGGTCAAAATGATTGGGGCATGGAACTTAAGCAAAGCATCAGAGAATAATTCTATCAAAATCGGAATATTGCGGTTGCCAGCAATGAGATGTCTTGCTCTTCACATGGGCACTGAGGTAGCATTAATACAACTCCACATTCCTGTGGCAAAAACAAATCTCTCTCCATCAAATGACTACTTTTGATTTCCTACAAAGTAGATTCTTATTTTATCACCCTGGAAGGATGATAGGCTCAGTCAACCACCAACTAGAATTTTGACTGAACAATCTTTGCATCTATGTGGCTTGAAGGGGTGATTGCAGATGGGTCCAAAATCATAACAGTGTCACAATAAATTTCGATTTAGAGCTTTCGTGACTGCAGGGATTCATAGTCTAAGTTCTTTCGGTAAAGTCACGTAGAAGGGAAATAATAAAATTATAAAAATAAAACAATAAAATACAATTCTCACGACATTTCGGCCACAACGCAAGCAGCCGTTCTCAGGTGTTGTGGCCAAAACGTCGTGAGAATTTTATTTTATTATGTTTTCTTTTTATTATTTTATTATTTTACTTCTACGTGACTTTACCGGAAGAACCAAGAATAAGTGTCACAATAATTCCAGGAAGCCCCTCACCGATGGGATGGAGCAATGAAATCAGCTCGTGTACAGCTGCTAACTGGATTGATAAATAACATCTCAGGAGAGCAGTGGATCAGTCATAGCTGATGGTCAGGATTGTGAATCATGCGCTTTGTAAACAGTGCCACCCAGTTGGATAGCTGTGAAACAAGTTTATCTCTGAGAACAACAATTGCTCTGAAACTCAGGACATGTAAAGCTGTCTACAACCCCCAGTCTCCTTTTGGAAACGTGTCTGGGTCATACCTGCATAACTCACGGCAACACAAAGACCTGAGTCTATTGCTGCTGCTGCTGCTGCTGCTACTTTTTGGCTCAGCATGTGTTTCCCTCACTCTGCCGAAGTAGAAACGTGCTGTGGTGTGAGCATCGGTAACCCGATCCTCGACAAACAAACAAGGATGAGGATGCCGGGTGGCACATTCTTGCTCGCACTTACGTCACGGAAATTCGGAAACTCCGTGTGCCTGCGAGACATGTTTTTCTTCTGCCAGCAGTAATGGGGGGGGGGGGGGGAGTTCGCCTTGGTGCCCTGCCAAGTGGAGGCAGGGTGATCCCGAGGTTTCTATTCGGACGCCGGCCAATTCGTAGGCCTCGCCCGCTCGTTCACCTGGCTCCTACCACCGTCCCATTGTCGTTCGTAACGCCGCAGGACAAATAATCAAAAGCTCCGTTTAGGATGTCACGCGCACTAACGGGATGGACGGTAAAGCGTCCCCCATGACTTCATTATCATGTAGAGGGTGGGGGGGGGGGTGCAGATTGCACTTGTGCCAGAGCGGTCGTGTTTGTCTGGAAATGTACCCGCAGTTGTCGCGCGTATCTGTCAGGTTTGGCCAACAGCAGCTTCTAAGGAGATCAGCCACGTGACACCCAGTGGATTAACACCATTTAAGAACTGTAACACAATGAACAAAAATACTTGGCAATACGGTAATGCTATTTACGTGTTAATGAAAAATAGTACGTAGAATTCTACGACAGCAAATTAATGGCTTTAAATTTCAATTATCTCGAAATTGGTGTTGATGGAACTTGACTCGAAACGTCGCAAATTTAAATATATTTCTTCATTCAACTCAGTCAATCATCTGACTGAGATCCACGAAATGCATCCCAGCTTTGCTTGATGTGTCGAAACTCGCGCCCGCCATGGAAATTTGTAGTTTATAAAACAGGCTCAGAGAAGTATTGCTCTGTGTGAAATTTAAACAGAGAAACACTTTGCTTTTTTATTTTTCAACTTTTCTGAAAAATATAGTTTAATGATAAAACTTTCTTCTGGACAATTCGCGCACACACACACAGCTGAGTTTGAGAATGTCAGTGTGTGTGTGTGTGCGAGACAGAGACTCTGTGCATGAGTAAAATGGAACAATGGCAGTGAGTATATGATGTTCCGTACTACAGGAAATGCGGGGCCGTGTGCCACTACTTTCATGGGATGTTAAGGTGGAACATCCCATCTTAATAGCCAACAACCCTCTTGCCAAGCCTCCAGATGCCTTACACTGCAGCTCGGTCAACTCTGATGCAATGAAAACGTCAAGGAGAGCCTCCACATCAAGCGACGTTAACAACAACCCACCTCCCCGTGCCACCCAGAACCACCCGCGATCTACACGCATGTACACTGCGTGCTACTCACGATCCTCTGCAAAGCTGTGAACATTAGGAATGTGTCACGTTTAGAAGTCTGGCGGTCAAGTGTCAAGTCGGTTCAGCCGTGGTCCCTGCTCTGGAGGTACAAATCACTCCCCCCACCTTCCGGCAAGATGATTAAATGAATACAGTATACAACGATTCGAGAATAAATTAATGTCTGCGTTCGTCCGGGCATCAGCGGGGCTGCCGTTTGCATATCTTGGCGATTAAAGTTAGAGAGCGGCTGGTGCAGGGGCGATATTTGGTGAAGAAAAGTCTGCGGCAGAGGTCGCAACCGGGTACCCGATACCTGTACCCTTCCCGATACCCGGCTACCCGTACCCGGCCGGGTACGGGTACGGGTAGCCGTTTGCGACCCTGGTGCGGCCGGGTACGGGTAGGCCGTGAGTCACTGGTGAGTAACTGTTTGTCACTCATTTCAGGTAGGGTACGCGTACGGGTAGGGAACGGGAACCCATACCCGTACCCAGTCGGGTACGGGTAGCCATTTGCGACCCTGGTGGGGTAAGGAATCAAAACCCGTTTGCGACCTCTGGTCTGCGGCTCATCTCGCTTTTCCGATTATCACAGAGATCCCTTGCAGCTCACAGTGAAAATGCCACCGTTGTTTTCCCAATCCGTGTGTCGACTTTGCCTTCAGTGTTTTGAGTTTTTGGGAGACAAAAGTATAGTTGCTGCACTTGCTGGATATTAATGATAATAATAGGGTGTATACCCAGCGGTGGCTTGGTGATTAGCTTACTGAACAATGAACCCGATGACCCAGTGGTGCGTAATATCTGAACCAGCCCTGCCCATATTCTTAGGTTTTTTTGGTAAAGTCACGTAGGTAAAAAATTTCAATCAATAAAAGTAAAATTTTTTTTTTTTAAATCACGACGTTTCGGAGGCAACACAAGCTTCCGTCTTCAGGTGGAACCGTCACAGCACGATAGCTGTAGCAAG
>JAAXLI020003213.1:0-11267 GCA_014621495.2 Entosphenus tridentatus | reverse complement strand
GTCTCTCCCTCGTGTGTGTCTCTCCTCTGTCTCTCCCTCGTGTGTGTGTCTCTGTCTCTCCCTCGTGTCTCTCTCCTCTGTCTCTGCCCCTCACCACGTGTCTATCTCTCCACGCTCGGCGTCCGTCGCCACGGCAACGGCCGTCGCGCGCCCCCCCCCCCCCGGCGACTGCGCGTGCGCGGCCACGCCCAGCGCGCGACGGGAAGCCCGCGGGGCCACGCCGCGAGCGATTTGAAAAGAGACGGAGATTGGAGGAAGCAAAAAAAACAAATCGCGCCGCGTCCCCTACGCGCGTCGGGGACAGACAAAGTGGTAGAAGGCACGCGTTGAGATAATTGGGGACTGGTTGGCCGGAAGGCACTGTAAACACATTCCTGCGGAGGGAGCTGGTAGGGACGTTGGGTTGTTCGGTCAATGGTCAGGGTCAACGGCGGCGTGGTGTATTTCGCAAATATGCCCGACTGTGAGGGCGGGCACAAGCCGGCGTGAGTTGGTTAAACGTTAAGTTTTATAAGGGCACCACGGGGTGACCAGCCCCTCCCCACCCAGCCCCACCCCTCCCACCCAGCCCCACCCTGCCCACCCAGCCCCTCCCTACACGACGGATGGACGGACACAATAATCCCCTGTGGGCTGGTGTAACCAAGAGGTTCCTTACCAGTAAGAGGCTCCTAGCATACAGTCGTTGGTGTCATTTCATGTATAGCGAGAAGCAAGGTTGAAGATGGTACGTGTACCAGCAGGGAGCACTATAACACTAATAAAAAAATGTCGTCCTCCATATGGATGATTCAGTCAGTGGTGTTCCAGCGATTATTGTTTTATCGTGGATATCCGTGTGTTTTCCTCTTTTGCATGGGCATTCATTCACAATCAGAAATATTTTTCTTCTGACGGCCCGCTGTCCACGTGTTCTTCACTCTACCACTCAATGGCCAGAACATCGAAGTCTTGCTAACTTCGCTTCCTACTTAGTATTGTATTCTGATGTCTTTACTTCTCTACTTATCCCTCAGTGTTACTCCGGAAATCCAGCACAGCTTGAGCGTTTCTGCTTTTACTACCACGTGATCTTATTTATTGTCCAGCTTTTTGATAGGACTTCATTTGGATGATTTCAGATGTACTCTACATTGGAAATAATCCATAGACCATAAATGCTACACTGGATTCATTTCGGTGACGGCAGATGTACCGAATACATTGAATATTGAGTACGCCAAGCTCTTAAGGCTAATGGTTACTCCGACTACACAATCCGCAAAGCCACCACTCCAACTATCAAGAAGGATCCCGTTGAGGAGCCTTTCAAGACCATCACCTTACCCTACATTGCTGGGGTCACAAAAAAGATCTCCAAAATCCTGATAAAACACAAGATCCAGGTCCGATTCAACACAGTACATAAAATCCGTGATCTGGTCCCGTCTGTTAAAGATGTGGTTCCAGACATACAGTACCCTGGCGTCTACAAACTAAGTTGCCTCTGTGGTAGCAGTTACATTGGAGAAACCAAACGACATGTCTCGGACCGCATCCGTGAACATAAAGCAGACTTGAAACACGGTAGGACAAACACCTCAGCCGTGGCAGATCACTGTTACAATTCAGTGGGCTCACATGATATTGACTTCTCCAAGACAGAGGTTCTCTGCAAGCCATCTGGCTACCATGAGAGATTCGTTCATGAGGCTATCCACATATACAAACACAGAGACAATTTCAACCGAGAAGATGGATTCTGGCTTAGCAATCATTGGAAGGACGTAATAAACTATTTCGGATCTTAACTGATTGTGTTCACGTTTATGGTGACTTTCAGACCGCGTTCCAGTCACTGGCATTGTATTCTCCGCAGGGAATGGATTCTTTGCTCCGCTGCATTGACATATTTTGTTGCTTCCTCTTAGTATCTTTCACACGACGGTCAACGGTACAGTGTATAATAACAAATAGTTTTAAAATGTATATGCTTAATACAATGTACAAAGTAATATATAGTATCGTAATTGCATAGTGAATATACAGCAGTGTGATATACATTAGGGTGGGTAGAATAATACATAGTGTAATATTACAATGGATAAGGTATAGGGTGGTTTATATCAATACAGTATACAATTTAATGTTTGGGTTTGTCTATGGCAGTATATAGTACGGTCTAGACTCGTGTGATGTAAGAGAATAAAGTTAAGATGGAAGCATATTTAAAAAAATTTACGACGTAGAATTGTAATGTATTACTTCCTGTTAGTAACTCAGCTTATTGTAGAATATAGTTAGTATAATGATGATATTATGTAGTTTATACTTTAGTTGTTTACGTGGTGGTTTTAGTTACTGCAGCTACATACTATTAACACTTCTTCCCATTAATGCTACCCCTATCCCCTCCCTGTGATGCTGCTAATCCTGCATCATGCACGGGCAAAGTAGCACTAATCACATACCTGCATTTCCCGTATCCCCTCCCTTGGATGCTGCTAATTCTGCATAATGCACGGACACAAGTAGTACTAATCACATACCTGCATTTCCCATAAATATGCTAAATTCCTCTTGATATGCAAATTCTTTTGACAAGGCGCCCCTTTCCCCCCCCCCTTCCAACCCAGCTTATATATATGCTCCAAGCACGTGTGCTGTTTCATTCAGACGCTGTCGCCTCGACAGACCTGGTTTCACCTGAGGACGACTGCTTGCGTTGTGGCCGAAACGTCGTGAGAATTATTTTATTATGTTTTATTTGTATTATTTTATTACTTCCCTTCTACGTGACTTTACCGAAAGAACCAAGAATATGTTTCGACCGTGCATATGTTTCGATTTAAAGCTTTCGTGACTGCAGGGATTTATATATATCAGGTGATCATCAGGTGATGATGATTGCTTGTGTTGCAATCGAAACGTCGTGAGAATTGTATTGTTTTATTTTTATTATTTTATTATGTCCCTTCTACGTGACTTTACCGAAAGAACCAAGAAAATAAAAATGTGCATATGTTCTCTACACCATGTATTTGACTAATCTTTTTGCTTATTCCGTATTATTCACAATATGCAAGTGCACATGCAAATTTGCATACGATTGAGCTTTTATTCCACGTTCTTAGTTTACATTTACAATCCGTCTGTCACGGCAGGCAATATGCACTGATTGAAGACATTATTATTTAGTCATATTGGTATGCTGCTCTTCATGGTCAAATTTAACGTTCCAAATACACTCCTTTGTGCTCCAGCCAGACTCTTTATTACATAATTTAGATCCCAGTCCACAGTCAATAATTGAACCTTATGGCTCTCGCATAATGTTCGTGATGCAGTCACTTTTAATCTGTTGATGGTCGGTGATGGGGCAATCGACTCATCTCGACGAGCTGTACACGATGCACTATTCAAAGTTGAACTTTTTAGTGAACGGATTTTTTTATGCTAATGTTTGGCGTTTCGACATCGCGGAGTAGCACCGATTTCTGATTGATTGGTACCCCAGTCGCGGAGTTAAGTATACCCCTGGGTAAAAAGTGTCTTAAGAACTAAAATATTTAATTGCCTTGATCCATTTTGTATTATTTGGTACCCCGGGGTACCGCCATAAGGAAGGATAACAAACTAAACACAAAGAGCAGTTCTAAACAAATTAGTTTTCAATCGAGATTTTAATGTGCATAGCTCCAGTGGCTTCCTAATATCGGAAGGAAGAGCGTTCCACACGGCTGCAGAAGTGGATCTGAAAGCGCTATGGAGTGGCCGTCTTTGTTCGATGGCTAGCTAAAAGCCACTGCTATGATGACTGGAGTTCGCGTGATGTATGACCTTGTGTTCATAAAACTTGTGTTCATCATGACTTATGTTTTGCTATTCATCTTCAGCCCCACTTTGCAGGCTCTTTGGTTGAGTTCTACAGTCATCTTCTGGATTTGAAGCTTTCGTGACTGCAAGGATTCATACCGTCACAGCTAAATTTAGCTGTGACGGTCCCACCTGAAGACGGAGACTTGTGTTGCCTCCGAAACGTCGTGATTTAATTGATTGATTTTTTTTACCTACGTGACTTTACCGAAAGAACCTGAGAGTCGTCATCTTCTGTACTGTAGTTCATTATCAATTATTGTTACTGTTTATTAATGATGCCATCAGCGAATCTATGAATTTGTTTTATACTTTCACCATTTATCTTGATGCCTTTGTTTCTATTCCAATTTTTTTTTATATATGCGTGAGTTGCTGTGAATAGGCTGAATGAAAGTGTATCTGATTGCCAGACTCCTCTTCTCATTTGTATGTTGTAGTGCCTTCATGCCCGTTAAATGTAGCTTCTCCATCGAAATGTATTTTCAAGGGCAGCAGTTACCTTTGCAGGTGTGACACTTGGAACATCCTGATCCTCACTTGAAATATGATCCATTTCTTGGGGTATGTATGTATGTACAGTGAGGGAAAAAAGTATTTGATCCCCTGCTGATTTTGTATGTTTGCCCACTGACAAAGAAATGATCAGTCTATAATTTTAATGGTAGGTTTATTTGAACAGTGAGAGACAGAATAACAACAACAAAATCCAGAAAAACGCATGTCAAAAATGTCATAAATTGTTTTGCATTTTAATGAAGGAAATAAGTCAGTGGGCAAACGTACAAAATCAGCAGGGGATCAAATACTTTTTTCCCTCACTGTATGTTGAACTTCTTTTGCACCGTACATAGCCAACTGTGCGAATCAGAGGTGTGGTAACTTTCTATGTGGGCTCGTCCATGTAATTGTTTTTGAGTTTCCCGTTATCTTGATATCACTGCTGGTTACGAACGCTAGTAGATATTCTCTTCTCTGGTTCCTCACTCCAAACCCAAATTTAGCAATGCCCTCTCATCGCGTCACATTTCAGCTAGATCTGCATCCAACAATATCACACTCAATTACCTCAGTTGTTTTATTCACCATAACGTGTGTGTTGTACATAAACAAATGACAACAAATGACCAGGGTACCATGTCAGGGAATGGACAGGGTACCTTGTACCCTCTCAATTCCCAGACAATGTACCCTAGTAATTTACCCTGTACATACCGAGATTGGTAAACGTTTGCCATTTGCACAAAGTACTACGGTGCAGCATGCAAAAAAACTTGACACATTGAGGTTAGAAAGATGTTCACTTTGGTAATTGATTGAATTGAGCAATCCACGACATTTGTAAGATATGTAACAAATTGTTAAGATTATGACACTTTTCTGGCAAGTAGCCTTGGTTAGTAGTTGTGGCGGTTGAGTCTCGTGAGAAATTGCGAGAATATTGTCCCGTGGAGTTAGCTGCACCTCACTTCTTTGTTGATAATTTGGAAAATTCACAAAGCATCGACCCTGACAAACGATCACAACACGTTCACGGCTCAAGAATATTTCGCTCTTGTTTTATGAATGCACACGTAAGATATTTCAAACTGACAGAATATGTAGATAATTTATATAATTTTGTTACATAACCTTAAAAAACAAATACATAAAGAGTATTTATGTGAATGTTATTCAAATGCCCTGCTCGAATACAAAGAATGTAAAACACTTTCATAAAATAAAATAAATAATAACGAAATGCCCATTATTATAGCTACTATACACGTATGATAATGAAAATTGGTATTGTAGTTTATAAACAAAAAAGACATAAACCCTAGAGTATTACGTTACTCTTGAGATAAACCTATCGGATGCAAATTTTAAAATTCCAAACTCTTTAGCAACCAAGTCTTTTTTTAGTAAGCATGTGGACAAGTCAACATAGCCGGGCAACTGAACAGAGATCAAGTTTCTTTGGTAAGCACAAGGGCAAGTGGAGCATAGGCAGTTCGAGTGTTCATTCGATCAATTTTTGCTCAGTGAAAAAAATCACTCCAAAAATAAAGCCACAATGAACACATTGATCCTCGCACATTTTTTTAATGACAACACTGTGTGAGGCCAAAGATATTATCAGCAGAATTTGCCGGGAAAATTAATAGCACGCAGTAGTAGTAGTACTGGCAAAGCAGGTAATTATAACTTGGTGGCATGCACTCCTTTCCAATTATAACTCAGCGTGATATACAGTTGTAATGGCCAGACTAAAACGTCATGGTTGGAAAACAAGACAACAGGCCTCTCATTCAGCTTTTTACAAACAATTATACGGTACTTGGTTTGCAAATATTGTCACGGTGGCGAGATGTTAACTACCTCGTCTGGTATACAGCAGGTCGTGAGTTCGATCTCAACCCTTGACGCCTATATATTTGGAGTTTTCATGTTCTTCCCGTGGTCGTGTGGATTTTTCCCCAGGTCCTCCGGTTTTTCCCTCCACATTTAAAAACATGGATTTACATCTATATGGCTGCTTTTAATCAAACCAGGTAAGGTGCTGACTGTTGTGTTAGCCGACTCTCTGTGTTGGATTGCATTGTATTTCTAAATTTACTAGGTTTGTTTTCTACCTGACGACGATTGCTTGTGTTGCAATCGAAACGTCGTATTCTATTATTAAATGTATCTTCTTTCTACGTAACTTTACCGAAAGAACCAAAGAGTCACGAAAGCTTCAAATCAAATGTTACACTTCTGTTCCTGCATCTGAGTATAAAAAAATGTATATACGATAGAGCCATTTCCAAATTGTCATGTCTATGTTCAGGATGGTTAAATGCATTACAATTTATAATCTGTAGATTATGAATTAAAACCTTTGCACTGCAGCAAATATGCCAGGTTAAGGCTTTTGGAAGATTTACTTTACACTAATTTTTTCAGATTTTAGCAAAAAAAAACTTCATTTAAGTCAGATGCATTTATATATATATTTCTGTGGCTTCATGTTTCAACTCTATTTTAATCTGGGCATTTCTCCAGGCTGAGTGTGTCTTCCAGAAGGCCATATAGCATTTCAATGAATTGCCACACAGCATGATAAATGCATTAAACATAATTGTCTCCTGACAAAAACGAACAACTTAAAAAACAAAATAATGGAAGGTGTAGGCAAACGATAATGTAGGACATTGTAATGTCCTGTTGGATGAGGTTCATGCTTGTAAGTGGACTTTGGATAATAATCCACCTGCCAAAAAAGCCCCCCACAGCCCAGCCTTTCCACTGCCCATCTACTGCACTCGGGACCAGCGAGCCACGGTCACGCAGCACGGGGTGAAGTAGAAAAGTTTTGTTTACAACGAGAAAAGACAAATTCAGTATTACGGAAGAATCTCGACAATGGCAGGAATGCACGGCACTCATTTCATTTTGCTGGCAGTGGTGCGCTCTCAATTTCACAAAACGCTTTTTCTGATACCGAAAAAACCATGCTAACATGAATTCAGTACACTCTTTATTCTATTCTCCGGTATTTTTGTTACTATTTACCATTTCTTTACCAAGTAAAGGTCACTGAGCTATGTAGTCATTTTCAGAAGCGAGCTGGCCACAAATGATAGCTCAACAAAGTTGCTTATCATGTGGAAATGTATAGAAGCTAAATACTCGAAGCGCATGTTTCTAAATGTGGAGGGGAAAACCAAAGGACCCGGAGAAAATTCCACGCAACCATGGAGAGAGCGTGCAAACTTCAAATATACAGGAGTCAGGGTCGGGACTGAACCCACGACCTCCTGCATACCAGGCGAGGTCGTTAACATCTCGCTTCCGTGGCACCCCAATTATTTTTTCTTGAATGGTAAAAGTTATATATCTGCACAGGCTAGCTTTACTTTATTTAACATATAGTATAAGCCAACATAAATTTATTTGAGGCGAATTTTTACTTTAGTATCCTTATGTCGAATGCTTTAACTTGTGGCTCGATAAAACATGAACACGTTTTAAAATAATCACTTATTTGGAGTGGGTAAAACATGTTTCAACAAAAAAGCCACATCCAAATATGTTCAGAAACATTGTCAGCACAATTCAGAACAATGCATTCCGCAGTACAAACATGACATTGCAATCATTATGAACAGTCAAATGGCAAGTATGCTGGAAAGAAAAACAGGTAGACAAAGAACGCTAAAACACATTGTTAATTATACAACTGTGAACTTCTACACATTTGACAGATAGTATTTCCACAGGCACAGCTCTAAATGCCTATTAAATATCCGTATTAAGCATACTGGAAAATAAAATAAAAAGTAACCAGACACAACTAACACAAGTATAAACTCCGAAAATCTACACACGTGTCAATTAAGTATTTTTACAAACGCATCGGCACACGCTTATTTACACTCACTCTAATACATACGGTTTAACTTTGAGGGCTATATGAGCAGTGACTACATACCCGTTGCGGTGGCAGGTCCGTCCCAGAGGTGGGCCACTGTACTGGCTGGGTTGTGGTTGCTGGCGAGTGCCGCACAAGTGAACTGCGACACTGGGATTATGGCTCACATAAATACTCGCACTATTTTTACTTCCCTCGCCCACGCGGACGCCACTGCGGTGCACACTGGGAATCACACACACGCACAAAAAAACACCGCTGCCAGTTACTATTCGCTTTGACCTTTAGCTTGTGCGCATGGGCCCCCCGAATGTCTCTCAGCGTATCTAAATGTTGCAACGACACTATTGTGTGCAATTCGGAACACACGAATGATGAAATGGGGTCCAATAGTCAAAACACTATCTCTTATTTTGCTCATGATACGTTCAACGGGCGTTTATGCTTGTTGAAATTTGTAATACCCAATGTGAAGCGACAAAAGTATGACATGACATTTCGCACTTTGACTCTGTACTATATCTACCATACTTATATTCTTATAGGGCTGCCAGATAATAAACTAGGTTACACCAACATGCTATCAAACACTCAATGTTATGCACTAAATAAAATACAAGTGCAATATGGATTAATATACATACTGACAATTAACACACTTTGTATTCTGTTCATGAAGTGTTTACATTATATGTATGTTGAACTTCTTTCGCACCGTACGTAGCCAACCGTGGTAATGGGTAGTGTGAACATCACCAGATGATATCCCTACGTAAAGTCTACTGTGTATTAGAAAGTGGATATATCATACAGTATTGTTTAATAATTGCTCATGATATGCAAACGCATCAAATGTTTGAGGAGTGTAAATAACAGTACTTTACAGCACAGCGGTAGCATTTGAAGGCAGAATTAATGTTAACTGCACCCACGATTTTACCCTTTAAAGCTAGTGCAGCCCGTAACTGTGCATAATTAGTTGGATAAAGGTCACGTTAAAAAATGTCATGCTTTATTAGTGAAGTTCCTTCTAAAACAGGAACATGGTAAACGTATTAACATTTTCTAAATGTTATTTTCTGCACTATATTGCATATAATGTGATATTAAGTGTGTATTGCTACAGATGATACATTTTAATGACGTAAAGACACATTTTTAGTCAAGTAATCTATTTAAAAATAAATTATTTTCCACGTGTTTATACATATTTATAATATCTGGTTGCCTTTCGCTCTTCAAATAGTGAGTTTTTCAGCAAGGGGGTAAACAGAGGACATTTTTTGTTTCTCATTTGAAGCTCCAGTTCTCAAGAACGTGTCACGCTCTCACGTCTCAGCTCCGTGAATAAGGGAGGGCTATGTGTGTCAGTGACAAACAGCTTCTTGCCGCAGAGCAAGACATGTCAAAGTTACTATCTTGACCAACCTGCCAATGCGAGGCCAATGGGACCTCATATTCTTGGTTCTTTCGGTAAAGTCACGTAGATAGAAAATAAAACGAAAATAACAGGTAATAAAATAAAATTAAAATTTTAAAATAAATAGAAAATAATAAAAGCAAAAAACCCACGACGTTTCGATCGCAACACAAGCGGTCTTCATCAGGCGGAGATCGAAACGTCGTGGGTTTTTTGCTTTAATTATTTTCAAGATATTTGTATTTATTTTATTTTGTTATCTGATATTTTGATTTTATTTTCTATCTTCGTGACTCTACCGAAAGAACCAAGAATATGACTTCCTGCAGTCATTAAAGTTTTAAGTCAGAGAATGGGACCTCTTGTCCCCGATACTTCGTTGCAAATTTAAAACTTCCTTTTAAATCCACATTCATTCCTCCTTAATAAGTTTTATTCCCCCAGGTGTCCCTGCTCTTTCCGAATGACCTACTACGAAGTAGGGTGGCATTTGCATGTAAACAAACAATATGCAGCATTATTTATCAGCCTTCACGTATACTCCATTGCATTATTAAAGAACGTAGTTTGACCGTTTAAGTTGACGCTGAATACATGCAGCCTTGCAGTTTCAATGTAAATTCATTTCATTCTAGCACATTGCTAAATCTGAGCTCTACTTGGCATCTAACAATAGATTGGTACGCGTCTTATTGTAAATAAAAAGTTTTACAAAAAAGCTCGGGCACTGATATGCATCAGGATGACACAGAGAACATAAATTGACAATAACCAGGACACACAACACAACTAATTCAGCCAGAAGCTATCGTATAATGTATGAGTGCTTTCATCAAAGGTGACCATCGTGACCTTGTCAATGCTGCAACGGGACAAATTGAAAACGTTACGGGAAAGGGCTTTTCCCAAGTTCACCTCAAAATGTAACCTTCACATTGCCATTGTAGACAGCAGTCATCAATGTTGTCCACGAGTTATTTTGGGACAATTCGGAAGCCAAAGGTGGTCCATTGAAATGCAGTCAATATCCACTCCATTATGCCAACATATGCCAATATGGGTCAATAAGCATGATGCACGGAGTGTGTTTTCCAACACAGATTACTTTCAACTAGAATAAAAAGTGCAAACTAGTGGTCAACACTGTCGATCTGTCATGGCAATTCTACAAGTAACGATACGGCACTGTATATACTGGTAAGAATTCGTTCTGATGAAATGTCGCCAACTGATGATGGGTAATGCTTCGACCTCGCAATGCCTTGATGCTTTAGAAGTTCCATATATTTGGTTTTCTTATTCTTAGGTTTTTTTCCGGTAAAGTCACGTAGGTAAAACATTTAAATTAATAAAAGTAAAATAAAAGTAAAATAAAAATAAAATATAAATAAATTAAAATCACGACGTTTCGGAGGCAACACAAGCTTTTGTCTTCATGTGGAACAGTCACAGCACGATAGCTGTATCTTGATACATTTTATTTTATTTTTATTTTACTTTTATTTTACTTTTATTAATTTAATTTTTTTACCTACGTGACTTTACCGAAAAAACCTAAGAATATGAATCCTTGCAGTCACGAAAGCTTCAAATCTA
>JAAXLI020003212.1:0-11267 GCA_014621495.2 Entosphenus tridentatus | reverse complement strand
GGTGAGGTAGTGCTGTCGTGCAGAGATGTGATCGTCGTCATCATCGTTATCGTCGTGACCGTTGTCATCATCGTCATGCTGGATGACCCTCATCTCTTCCAAGACTTCTGGCCAGCATTGGAACACCAGGACGAATTCCCTCTAGATCGGGTCTCTTGAACTCGTTACAGCGGAGCACCTTCTCCCAGCAATGGGATGAGCAAGAAATTGCAAGGCTGCACCTTTACTATTTTGTTTCCTTCCTACTGGACATCTGTGAAAAAAGAGCTGCATAGCTCATCGGATTCCCCCAGTCTAAATAAACATTCGAGTGGGACTGATACCCCTGGATACCCCCAGCCGAAGAAGTGACTCCAGCACGACATCATTTAACCAATCAACTGTCGCTGACATTTGATTGCATGCAATGCCGCTGTATTGCAGGTTGTATGTGTGCCTGCATCATGCCCATTTGCCAAATCAGAAAAAAAATCAACAGCGACATTGCCCCCTACTGGCGGTGTGATGCTCACATGCAGGCCGGTGCAGCACAGAGACAACTGCCGTCAGGAATGAGTGAGTGAATGAGTGTTGTGACCTGCAGTGTGGTAAGTGGGTGGGTGAATGGGTGAGTGAGTGCTGATGTGACCTCCAGTGTGGTAAGTGGGTGGGTGAATGGGTGAGTGGTGTTGTGACCTGCAGTGTGGTAAGTGGGTGGGTGAGTGAGTGAATGGGTGAGTGGTGTTGTGACCTGCAGTGTGGTGAGTGGTTGAGTGAGTGAGTGGGTGAGTGGTGTTGTGACCTGCAGTGTGGTAAGTGGGTGGGTGGGTGAGTGAATGGGTGAATGTTGGAATTGTCCATCAACCCGCATGCTTTACGTCGTTGAATCCAGGTGTCCTAGAGGGACTGAGACCGGCCACACACTCACCTGGAAGCCCAGGAGGAGACACAGGTACCATGGAGGGACGTCCTCAATCTTGTAGATCATGTCAAAGCTGCTCTGTTGGCTGCGTCCTGCGGTCTCGCACACCCTGCAGGGTCGCTGAGCGACACACCTCCATCATCATCATCATCAAAATCCCATTTATTTATAGTGAATTTGCATTTAATACGAGGGATGCTGCAGTGGTGTGTTTGGTCATCACGCTGGAGATGCAATCCAGTTGCTTGGCGGTTCGATTCCGTCTCCTGGTGGTCACTACGCTGCACGTGGCTGTCTGTAATCCAACGCCGTGGAGGCAGCGAGGGTTGGTGGATCGCCGTGCACAAGCGGGGTGAAACCCCCTTCCCGTGGACATTGAGGAGGTACCGTACCCTGACTCGCCAGGAGAAGGCAGTACAGCTAGTGGACTAATCGCCATCTGGTGTCATCTGTACGGCGATAGAGTGTTGGCCCCCTCGCACAATGCGTGGATTTTCTCCGGGTGCTCCGGTTTCCACCTCCCGCGTGCATAACAAACACGACTCATCATTAATTTATAAAAACACCCCTCATACGACTCGGCGTGGCTCTCCTGGACACACGAGTAAAGCAGTGATGGGCGTCCCTGGCACGTGATGAGAATAACAACGACGAACAACGCCGCCGGGCAATGACTCACGTCCCGTTCGGCTGGCGACTCCAACGGACTCTCCAAGTCTCCCGCGACTTGCCGTCCTCCATTGACGTACGAGTGTTCCTGCGACCCATGCCGACATTGGCGATGCAATTTAAACAACAAGTAGCAGCAGCAGCATTTCTCTTGTAGTTACCCACCTAAACTAAAAACGAAACTGTTTATTTTTAAAAATCCTTTATATTAAGTTCACTTGCTTACGACCGTGCAAATCTTTCGGTCGTTTTTTAACCCACTTCCCGTGATCCAATCGAGCTGACATTTTCCACACAGACTCGTTGTGCGTGACAATTTATTTTCGTGAAAATTTTTTTCCAAAATTGTACACTTTTTAGGAGAATTTTTTTGTATATTTAATTACCAATTGCTTAATGGTGGCAGACAATCATCTGACCCATAGGTGGCAGCCATCTCAAGCCAGAGGACGAGAGGACTCTAGCCGCCACGCATATAAAGGATTTATAGTGAAAAACTTTGTTTTTACGGGTTATCTTTTTACCTTACCAGGTAAGACCCACTAAGCTATGTAACTGCTTTTTCAGTAGCGACCAGGCCACAAATGATAGCTCAACGAAGTGGCTTATCGCGTGGAAATTGATAGCAGCCAAATAATCTAAACGCGTGACGTTGATTTTAAATCCACGCGACCACGGGGAGAGAGACACGCAAGTTCCAAATATACAGCAGGCATAAAGGTCGAGATCGAACCCACGACCTCCTGCACACCAGGCGAGGTAGTTAACATTTCAGGAGATTCTCACCAAGTCCCGCTTTGTCGAAATTTCACCAACTCCCTCCGAAAGGACGTTCACCACACAATTAGAACATCCGATTATCACGGTTGGCTACGTACGGCGCGAAGGAAGTTCAACACAGTCACATTCATGCAAGAGATGGAGCGATGAAATCATCTCGCGTGCAGAAGTGAGATCGGATCTTTAGCATCGCGCGACCGCGGGAGATAGCGACGGCTTTGGAAACATTCCTGCATCCAGCCGCGGATATATCGTAGCCACTGATGACGACGACGCCAACGATGGTGATGATGATGACGATAGCAATGTTGAATACGGCGAAGGGCCCCTTACCTTCAACCCTCCTTCCCCTCTCTCCGGGTCTGGCATCCCGTTGCTGCTCGCTTGCAGATCCGTCGATGCCATCGCCTCTCCCTCCAGGTCCTGTCGTTGTCTCGAAATCCCGAGCGGAGAGGAATCTGCGACCCCCCCCCCTCCATCATCGAGTTGACGTCGCCCTTTGAGCCCCGCTCCGCACATTCGCGCGCGTCACTCGATCACTCATTAATCGGCGATCGTCGCCGTCTTACAAATCCGTCCAATATCAGCGGCAAACGGAGTGGGGGGGGGTTACGCCGAGTTGATAAACGGGCAATGAGTAACTCGAACGATTTGCCGGCAACTCGATAATTGGTGACTAAACGTTTGCGTCGTGAATGTCGTGAATGCGAGACGCCAGCAAGTTGCAGGATGGGATCAGTGTGCATCTCCTATTCAGGGGGGGAGGGGGGAAGCAGACTTATAATGATTTACACAGGGGAAAGCATCATGCAGGCATCGTGTTTAGTGTTCATACGACAACTGGGTGCAGCCGCATCACACGATCACTGCGCAAATCCGCGACACACGGAGGCGCACATGTACTGCCTCGTGCCAATCGCACTTGGCTACGCACGGTACGAACGAAGTTCAACGTACATGCATACATACGTGCGTGCATTGTGCTCCGTCAATGAATGTGGGAGGGGAAACCGGAGGGGATAACTCACGCGTGCGAGGTGGGGGAGGGGAGGGCGCCACCATCACGTGCACCCAGATGGAACAGATGGAGATTAGTCGAAGCTTGTTGAGCCAGGGTATGGCACCTCCTTGACGCCCACGGATAAAGGAGTTCCGTCAACATGTGTGCACCTCCACCGCCCAGGTGCAAGTTCGCGACCTACTGCTTTGTTGCGTTGAAAGGGGCCCCAAAGCTTCAATTGAGTGCTCTTGCCAATAACATCTTGCCACCCAACGGCATGTGAATAACAAGGCTGTGTAATGGTGACACTTAGAATGTTGACACCAGTCCAGGGTTTGTTTGTCCTAACGGTACTTGGTATTACTTGTCTTGAAAGCCAATTCTGTAGGCTGATGGACTTGTTTTTATTCACGTGTCAAGGCCAAACGGAGGTCTACTTATCCAGTGCGGACAAGCATCACATCTGCGAGTCTCCAGACCCAATTTCAGAAAGGTGTTGCTCCAAGATGTTTGGCCAGTTTCTTGGTGGAGCGTCTTGTTAAGCGTGTGTGTGGTCGAGTTAGATTCGCGCTCACGGCCATCATCAGTGGTCCTGGGCCTCCCCTAGGTCGACTCACCCTTAACTCAGTACCTGGTGCGATGTTTAAAAACGTCGTCACAAGAGAGACAAAGGCGGCCGGGCGTAATGCTGGTCACCCACCCGCTCGTGTGCCATGTCGGTCTTCATTAGGTGCTCGCTAACAGCACTTGCTCCAACAGTCTGTTCAGGCTACACGGGGGATCTTTGTCTTTTGGTCGACTCAGCCTGACATGAGCACCTGACGCCGAGTGTAAACATCAGCACTGGAGAGACAAAGGTGGTCGGGCGTGGTCCTGACCACGCCACCCCCTCGGAAGGGGTGCCTCGCCGGCCTTCACGTTCAGGTTCGGATGGATTGTCGCATTTCGCGGTAGTGGCGACACAGAAGTGGGTCGATCAAAGCTGATTCTGATGATCGAAGGATCTCGCCGGCTTGTTACATTATCATCAGCTAACGACATTGCTCGCTACTGTTTAATTGACGTCGGGTAAACATTGGCCTTTAAGATTGGGCGCAAAATAAATGTTTACAGGTTAGAGGCTACACCAGACACCGTGGGTGAGCAGTGGCTCGGTGCTTAGCACACAACCGCGCTGTGAACCTGGCAGCACGAGTTACATTCCTGGCTACGGGCAACGTCTGAAAGTGTGGCTCGTCTTACCACCCCCTTGCCCACCGACTGGCACAGACGCTCCAAGGGAAGTATGCTCGAGTAATCCCGTGACCCACTCGGCATGAGAAGGCCTTAATACGGGCGGTGGATTGACAAAGGTGTTGTTCAATCATTTTAACTTTCGGTATTTGAAAGATGTTGCCTTCAGCGCAATCACTAATCTGGGTTTAACGTCTCGTTAACACAATTTCTGTTTCACAATGATGCAGAGTTCTGTTTAGAGTCACCATCAGCCATGATCGGTCCACTGCTGGACGACGGCCTTTGCTCACGTAGTCATCCATCTTTCTCGTGGTCCTGCGGTGTCGCAAGCGGACTTCCGTAGCCGCTCCGTCTCCGCGTTGGACGTCCTCTCGGGCGCGTTTCTCTCCTTCGGCTTCTACTCCGTCGTTAGCCTCGACCACCGGCCATTGGATTACTGCCCATCTCATTCACTTTTCTAAGCAACCAAATGATGTATCGAGTATTTAACTTGAGTGCCTCTGTCTCTCGTTGTACAGGGTGCTTAAAACAAGTCTAGATTTGAAGCTTTCGTGACTGCAAGGATTCATACTCTTAGGTTTTTTCGGTAAAGTCATGTAGGTAAAAAAGAATAATACTATTAAAATAAAATAATAATAAATGAAAATAACGTGACTTTACCGAAAAAACCTAAGAGTATGCTTACATTTTTTTTAACACTTATATGGGACGATCGTTTTTAATTGATAAAGAACGGATACTTCACTGTAACATAACAAATGAGATGTTAATAGCTTAAAAAAGTCAAAGAGTTTCTCCACTTGTTCGCCATCATTGTCAACGCGTGCCTCCAATCTTCTCTAGGTGGTCACCAGAGCCCAGACGCAGCACATGAATTGTGGTCTTGTTGCAAATTCTCGGAAGTATTCACATTTTTTTGAAGCACCCTGTACTTGCAATCAAACACCTCTCCAATCGCATGTGCACATCTTTCGCTCTTAGCTCCATGTTCTTTCATAATGTCCTTGTTCATGGTCCACGTGTCATGGTATGTGATATTCTTCTGAGTTACGCGCATCGATATTTGTTTTTTTATTAACCAGTAGAAACATATTTGAGACACTGCACTGACAGTAGTCACACAAGCAGAAATAACACAATCACAACACAGTTGTCAATAACACCGCCCTACAAGTCAAACAAAACATAAAATGCGTGACGTGTTAGGTAATTGCCCTTCAGCCCTTCATAGCAGAGAGATAAAGAGGGTCGTTCCCCAAAACGTCACCTATTACATAAATGTTTTGTAATTTTTTTAGAGCATTTTATTGACGAATATTTAATTATTAAGTTCAGTTTTTTAAAAGGACTTCGACCTGCTCCCGATATGTGAGTGCTCAAATTCTGCATGAACAGATCAACGACCTACTTGATGTACTGCACCACACAGGCACTGTAACCCACTGTTCTGCAGAGCTGTGCGTCTCGCGTATGCTCCCATCTCTTCGTGGTCCACCCACCCATCCTCCACGTGGCTAGCATCGCTCCTGAAACACTTTAGCGCCTCCGAATAACACGGTTGGCGACGTACGGTGCGAAGGAAGTTCAACGTACAATGAGAGATTAGGTTATATATTTACGCGATCTAACCCAAAAAAAAACTATTATAGATATTGGTCGCGAAAGCCCCCCTACTACGTGTTAAAGTGAGAGGTGAGGTGTCAACGGTTCCATAATTTGCTATTCTGCACTTTAGCCGCCAGGTGGCAGTGTTAACCGCGTCTGATCAGACCAATTTAATACAATTGAATAGAACTTCGGTCTTATCATGAACATAATTATGGGTACAGCCCTATGTCAATCCACTGATGGGTTGGTCATGGCCTTGCTGTTGAGAAAAGTCAGTGAGGTTTGGGCAGGACACATCATGACCAGAAGCGACGACGATGACGACGATGATGATGATGATGACGACGATGACGACGATGATGATGATGACGATGATGATGATGACGATGATGATGATGACGATGATGATGGCCGATGACAGAACCTGCTAATAATGTTCATGTTTGGAGTTAATTTTGTGACCAGCTGAGAGCTCAAAAGAGACCAGCATAGACAGTCTCGTTTGCAAAGGTGATCTGCGTCACTACATTGACGAAACGAAAACAAATTAAACGAAGTGCGCTGATGAAGACAATTCATCGAGAGAAAAATCAAAGTTGCTCGTTTGCGAAATGGAAAATGTTGCACCAACACAAATCAATGTAAAATTATGAAATAATTAATTCCCTGTAGCTCAAGTCGGCTCGGAAAGATACCTTTTTATTATATTGCAATGAAAACATTAAGTTACGGAAACATCAAAGAGATACGATCGTGTGCATTAGTGCGATGGATCGTGGGATCGCGGGACCTCGAGGTATGGCGACATCGTGGGGGGGGGGGGGGGAGTCATTGCTCCAGCAGCAGACAAACCATGGCTGATGATGATGCAATGGATGATGATGATGTCTCCTGCTGCTGCTGATGATGACGAATTGAACGGATTCTCTTCTCGCCTTGTATATGGCTGCGCGGGCCACATGATGATGAAAATGATGATCACGATGATGATGATGAGTGATCATGGAATGCCTGCGACTGCAGATAATGATGGTGATTTAACACGTAGTAGGGGACTTTCGCGACCAATATCATCCATAATAGAGTTTTTTTGGGTTAGATCGTATACATAAATAGATGTCGTTAAAACCTGTCACCACCCGACACAGCCAACTAGTAAGGGTTGTCACGTAAACAGAACGTGGCCAATTCGTCACTAGTAAAGCACACCGGTGTGTTGGAGAGCCAAGCCACAGCATTTACTATCTGAGTACGATGTTTTTCCAGTAATTACAACTGGCTTCATCAGGCGACAGCCAGGTTTGTTGAGAAGTCCACCTGTTTAGTTCCTTATATCGAGGCGTAGATGTGGTGACCACACTTCTGCGCTCTAGCTCCACGTGGGGGAGGGAGGGATTACTGAGGAAACGTACATAACGCGTTATGCGAACCCTTTGATCTTCTCCTTCCTGTCTATTGTGTGCATTAAATTAGCCGTACCAACGGAAGTGTGCTGCCCTTTGTAGGCAAATGTTATTTTTTGTATTTCTTGATTGATTTTGATAATGATGTTCTGTGCAAAACTAGCTACTACTGGCCAAGACTAATTAGAGAATCTATCTAAATTGAAAGAAATAAAAATAACTTTAACCGTTCGGATAGCTACCGCCTTAGTGCTGCGTGGAAGCGAATCGTCAAATAATACATCATTTAAATGCATGCCTACAAAGGGCAGCATACTTCAATAGGGGTTACCGTTGGTACGGCTGTTTTAATAAACACAATGGACAGGTGGTGGTGGTGATGATGATGACATAGTGGGCTATAACACAAGCTGCATTACGGATGATTCTGCAGGCACGACACTCGTGCGCGTGCTGGAGCCGCGCGTTTAATACGACGATCGGGGGGTTCCCGCGTGCCCCCCATCACGGCACGAGCTAATTAAGCAAGTAATAAAACGATAGAGGCAGGACACTACTTAATTAAATATTATTGCAGCCAGGAGAGCTCGCGGAAGAGAAAGAGAGAGAGGGAGAAAGAATAACGAAAATGAAAACTCGACGCAGCACACACGAGACTCCACCATCCCGCGCGTGCGCCACAACCTGTGAAATTATAAAATTAACTCTTGGAGTTTATCTCTTGAAATAGAACTGTCAGTGATATTACTGCATTTGGAAAGGCAATCAGGAGATGTCTTGTGCTAAGTAACGGTTGGATACAAAAAAAGTCAGTGATTCGTTGCTCAAACAAGCATTCTCGCTGTGGTCATCTTGCTAACAGCCCTGAGTCAGTGGTGGAAATTCCACGTTTCTATGACGAGGTAGGGGGGTCTATGTATTAGACAGCCTTTACTTGGATGTACCGTATTGTCAGGATTGTAAGATGCTCCGGGAAGTAGAACGCGCCCCAAACTTATTTTCTGGTGTCAAGAATGTGACCAGGTATGAAAGACAAATATGCCCCATATCGCCTTCATAGAATGTTGGGGCAATTGCTGTTACCTGGTATCACACACACACATGTTCCAGATTATAAAACAAACGCACAACTTTTTTATTTAAAAAAAACCCCACCAGGGATGTAAAGTACCTTTTTTTATAATCTGGAGAATACGGTAGCACTGTGAGACAGAGAGAGGAGCACGTGGATCATATTTTAAAACATCGCCGGTTTAAGACGTTCCACACCGTGAAGTTGGCATGGGCAGAACGCGTCGCTCGAGGGAATCGTTCGCCGATGGTCAAGAATAGCGACGGAGTTGGCAGCCAAGGAAGGGGACGCGTCCGATAGAACGTCAGCGCGGAGACGGATCGATCAAATGATCTCGTTCGCAAGTGCCAGGTGGATCGTCGCATCGTTAGAATCGCGGCCTGTGGCCACGACGTGCGGAGTCCTTCATCATGGCTTGTGATGATGTCGGTGGCCCTGAGTTCAATTCCCGGCCACGGTGGAGTAAAGTGGCGCGGGTGACATCTGAACCAAGCCGGTGCCTCCACCTGACGTTCACCAACGCGCGTTGACCAGCACGGCGACGTACGTTCACACACACAAGATCAGACACACACACCCTGGGACTTAATCCAGCAGTGGATTAAGAAAGGGTTGTTAAAGGTTTGGGGAGGAAAGCTGGGATCAATGTCAAATGGCTCCCCGTTTTCTCATAACCGGGCTTTACAATCCAGGGGGGCCCAGTTTGACTTTATTGGTTGAAATTTTGCGTGTCTCCCTTCACACGAAAGCAGCACCTTCTGCTCTTTATGTTCATCTAATTAAGCAATATATTAAGCAGCACGTGTTTGGATGAAATCATTAAACACAGACCCACTATTTCCTCTCTAAGGAATTGCATTTTTTATATAATTATTTGCCCAAACTCCCCCCCCCCCCTCAATTATATTCAAGTTGTGCCCATGCATTTGTGTGCTGCCCCTCCACGCTCACACGTCTATGCTCCAGGTAAGAGCTCATTTAGATGATTATGGATTTCACATCTTTGATTTAATTTGCCTTTGCCCAAATCACCCGGAATACGCGTGCCAGATCTCGTGAGATGTTTGCATTTCGAACTTCTTTCGCACCGTACGTAGCCAACCGCGCTCATCAGAGGTGCGGGCGGAAGAACAAACTCAGGACAACAGATATCGGAAGCTAAGCCGGGGGTTGCGCCTGGACAACGCTTGGGTGGGCGACCTCCCATGCACGACACGTGTATGTGACGACGTAGAGCTGACGTTTGTCCGTTTGGTGGGTAGCAGAGAGCTGTGGAACAATGTCCATTGTTTTTCTGCACTTCTATGCTCTCACGTCCGTGCTCGCCGCCTTCACTAACCCGCACTAACCAGCGTGGTGAAGTATGATCGAATCGTCCCCACGAGACGCCCGGCGTTGAGAGACCTTCATCTAGCAGTGTCCTGACAAAGGGCTCTACAACACATTCCTGTGGAGGGAGCTGGTAGGAACGTTGGGTCGCTCGGTCAATGGCCAGGGTCAACGGCGGCACTAGCCGGCGTGAGTAGGTTAAACGTTGAGTTTAATAAGGGCACCACGGGGTGACCAGCCCCTCCCCACCCAGCCCCTCCCCACCCTCCCCTCCCCACCCAGCCCCTCCCCACCCTCCCCTATCCACCCAGCCCCACCCCTCCCATTTTTGGATCAACGACGGACGGACGGACACAATAATCCGCTGTGGGCTGGTGTAACCAGGAGGTTCCTACCAGTATAATTTGATGATGCTGCGTGAAGAAGACCCACTTCCCGAAACGTCACTTGACGAGTGTGTTGAGATGTTTTGTTGTTGTATGCATGTACAACACGTGCTCGTGAAATTTACATTGGAATGTCTAACAGGAAGCAGTGCATCACTCTGTGTCACATATACCGGCCTCTAAGCAAGGGACATCACATAACCTATAGAGTGCAGTACTTCTGAGATGACTTTGATTGCCCCGTGGGGAATTTCCCAAATACAACTAAAACTAAACTATGTTATATTTTACCAGGTAAGGCCCACTGAGCTATGAAAGCTCTTTTTCGGAAGCGACATGGCCACAAATGATAGCTCAACGAAGTGGCTTATCACGTAGAAATTGATAGCAGCCAAATACTCTAAGCGCATGACGTTGATTCTACATGTGGAGGTAAAAACCGGGATGAACCAGAGGAAATAAATCCACGCGAACATGGGGATAACATGCAAGCTCCAAATATACAGCAGGCGTCAGGGTCGGGATCGAAACCCACGACCCATACTCTTAACTACCGATCCGGACAGAGTTTTGCTTGTGCTGAATCAATGCTGCTGAATTTACGAACTGGTGTAAGAAACACGGCCCTTTAATCTTTCACCTGGAGAGACGGCGATAAGAAGGAGACGTATTTTATGCTAAGCTAGTTTGTTTCTGGTAGATTCAACATTGTCAGTAATAAGTTATTCATTGGCAAGGTGCTATTTGCGTAACGTAAAGCAAATTTGCTTATTAAAGCGATTTAAACAGATTTATTACGAAAAACACAAGACAATTTGCCGACAAGACATGTACCCTCGGGCTTACGCTCGTAAACTGATGTTGAATAACAGAGACCCTCAAA
>JAAXLI020003210.1:0-11270 GCA_014621495.2 Entosphenus tridentatus | reverse complement strand
AATTCCCCCCCCCCCTTTCCCCGGGTCACGTGAGCGCGGCGCGAGGCTGCGACTCCCCCTCGCGCACTTTGCGAGGCAAAGCGGCGGCGGCGGCAGCAGCAGCAGGTGCGTCGGAGCGCGGTTAATTTATTTTACAATATTAAGTTTGTTTTATTATTCCGGATAAAAGCGCGTGCAACCGTATTGCTGAACAACGTTTGCAGCTATCGCGTCGAGTTGTTTGCTGGGTGTTTTTTTGTTGTTGTTGGGTTTTTGTGTAATTTGCGTGACGACGATTAATGAACGCCTCACCTTGGTTTTTGCAGTAATTTTAAAGGAGCCTCAATAGCAATTTAATTTCATAGCGCACTTAAGTCGTTGCTTCGTCCCCATTGGGTGGGGTTGCATCACGTGAGGGGCTGCGAGCCAATGGGAGGCGCGTATGGAGGTGCGGGTCGCCTATGCGCTCTAGGGAATGTTAGGGCGGTGCCTGGGAGGTGCGTCTCTTATGGATCGCTTTTTTGTAGCGGTTATTTGTGCAACTCAATTTACGGGCTTTTGTTTACACTGATGGGTAACCCAACAAATGTCGTAAAGTTATTCACACAATGCACGCCGAGTTTGGCGAGCTTCGTGTGAATTTGAATTTGCGATTGTTCATAAATGGGTCTTTGCTGGTTAAATGCAGAGGGCGCATTGGGCAAGAGGCAATCGTGTACAAATACACTAATTCGAGTTAAATAAAATTCAATTAAGACAAATTGCATGTTTAGAATACATTTGAGCATCGATGTGCTGTCGTAGCATTTTGAAATATATGGACGTTTCTTATAATGTTTGTTTATTCAGGAATCCTGAGTTTTAACAACATTTTGGAATATTTGGCCATTTTTCACGCTCAAGAGTGGATAGAAACGCGATGCTCCGTGCAAAGATTCACAACCCACTTGCTGTACTGCCACATACCGAGCTGCGAAGCCCAGTGGGTTTGGGTGTTTGAACATATTGGTGTCATCCGTCAGCCCGTGTCCCCAAAGTGCCCGATGACAGATGTCAGTCACGATACATTCGGGATAAGCTTTTTATGGATACCCAAGATGGCAAGTAAAGTAACAATAAAATAATATATATTGGCGGTTATGGAGATTTACCGGTAGAAAAGACCGCTTGTATACCTAAATGGTGAATTATCTCAATGATCAAATTATGATGGAATGGTGGTGCAGTGGTTAGCGCACTGCGCAATCTGTGCCATACACCCGGCGACCTTTGAACCCGAATTCGATTCCCGGCCAAGGATGATCAAAGTGGTGTTTCCCCCTCATATTCGTGGGTTTTCTCCGGGCTTTGTTACAAAGGAACTGGCCAATAGAGGGCCTTCCTGAGAAGGTATTGAGACTGAGTTGAGGCATCCCTGAGTAGATGATGGCAATTGTTATACAGTCCACTTATTACTGTATTGTAATTTTTTGGAGAATTGGTTTATGGTAATATGTTGTGTTACATAACGGTACGTGTGATTAAACATGTATATTGGACTAATTGCGTGTCACGTATCACGCCTTCAATTACTAGGTATTAATTGGACAACCATGACGCAGCTTCTTTTGTTTGTGCGGGTACATCATACTGTAGTTAATGCAACATCCACGTGCAAACCACTGTTCCATGATTGAGAGGGTTCCACTGTGACTCCCTTTGTGAGCAACTAATGTCATAAATGTCTTGGCATTGCGCTTTATTCAATTTCATTGCGGGGACACGTGCTTTTTTGTTTTGCAATTTGCAGATTAAATTCCATTTTCTATAATGAATAATTTGTCTCAAACCACTCAGCTTGAGCTATCCTGTGCTCTCTTCTTGATTGTTGTCTTATCTATTATAGATCAGGTCTTGCTTCTATCTAGATGAGACACTGATGTCCACTTAGCCTCACACTTTAAGTCTATGTTGTTGTCCCCCTATACTGCTTAATTCACAATCCATTTCTTTCCTGTACATGCAGTCTCACTTGCTTATCTAGATGAATGTACTTGCAGAGTTTTAAATGCCTATTCTTTTCAGGTCCGTGAGATGACGCAACAAGTATACTGGTAGGAACCTCCTGGTTATACCAGCCCACAGGGGATTATTGTGTCCGTCCGTCGTGCATCCATAAATGGGAGGGGTGGGGCTGGGTGGGGAGGGGCTGGTCACCCCGTGGTGCCCTTTTAAAAACTCAACGTTTAACCTACTCACGCCGGCTTGTGGTGTATTCCGCATATTTGCGGAATACACCACGCCGCCATTGACCCTGGCCATTGACCGAGCAACCCAACGTTCCTACCAGCTCCCTCCGCAGGAATGTGTTTTTTCTTGTGGTGCCCCATCATCCTGGATTGGCATTACTTCAGATTTGTATTTGTTCACGATCTTTTTGCTTATATTTGTGGTGTGAATATGGGTGTTGTCACCGATTTGCACATCCAGTATATTCCCCATTGTAGATTAGCTTCACGTGATTAATATTTTACTCAGATTTAATATTGTGCATTTTATGCCATTGTGTATTGACTATGAAAGCGTTTTGGCATGTCTTAATGTCTAAAGTGATTCAGCCATAACATTCGCTAAGGAACTGCATTATTGCCATTAATATTAAAATGGCTCACTAAATGTTATCTATATCATAACCTAATTTTGTTTATGCTTTGCCAAGATGTACATTCTCTTAAATAAGTGGTATTTATGTTTTAAAGAAAAAACATAGCCTTGTTAGATAATCAAACACCGGATTACACACCAATGAATATATAAGGTTAGATTCGAGACATAAATTGTGTTAAGCCGGCTAAAGAGGTATGTTGTTACATCGCCATTTGTTTAATCAATTTGGCTTTAACCGGCAGGTTTTAAAAATGGTTTCATTTATAAACAGAATTGTTGCTTGTTATATAAGGTGGATTTATCTTTGTTCACATGGCAGGAGTGAAGGTCATATTGAAAAAAATGTATTTCAAAATATTAGTTTTCCTAATTGGCCAGCTGTACAATTCCTGTGCAAGTCTTCATTATAACCCAGACTGAAACATCTCTGAACTAATTATATTGAGGAAATGTATTTGGATCTGTTTGGGCATAATTGCTCATTAATGGATTTGTTGAAACCGTCAGGGAAAAACATTTGGAACACCAATGTAGTATCTGAAAATCACCTTCAAATTGCCATCTTGCTATGAATATGCAATGATAAAATCGGACTTTAATTGTTTTTCTTTTTGAGACGGTTGTTATCCACACTGAAACATCCAGTCACAACATAACTGGTGTCTGCAAGATGAGTTTTGCAATGGTCTCATCAGCAAAATGACAGCCTATGTAAAGCTTAAAGTGTAGCTCTGCAACTGCTTGCTGACCACTGCTGGTGGAAGGGCCTCCACTAGCTGGAGCTCAATATCCCCTCTACAGGGCATTTGGATTACTGTTCCACCCCAGCTAGACATCTGGGGAAAAGGTGGAAGTACCCACAATTTATCCCACCACACACGACCAGGCAATCTACCAACTGTGGTACATTTAAGAAATGTGCCCATGGTTTCTACTGCCCCACCAGGAGATAGAATAAAACTGGCAACCTTGTAAGCCCTATTTGCTAATTTGTTACACCACAGCAGCATTTTGAGCATATGGTGTATACTCCGTTAATTACTGTATAGCTGTTGATAACTATATTTTATATGGACAACTGTGACAGATTCCCTCCTAAATTCAACTTTCATGTATTTTGCTTAAAACCTAATAGAGTAATTATTTGGTAATAATTCCAAGCAGTGCTAACATGCGCATCAGTTTTGTTTGCTGTGCATAATCGAGTTATGTCCTTCCTGGAGTAAAATGTTGACTGTAAGATTGTCTGCCTTACTGTATCTGTGCACGTTTGTGCGGGACTACAATTTACCGCAAAAAACGGGAAGCTGCTATCAACAGCACAAGTGGCAGAGTGAGGTGTACACGTGCATAATCACGTTTTTATTTCACACCTTTCCATGTATTTTCATGTGGAATTATTACATTACTGTATAACAGGTAAAACAAGCCTACTGGACAAGTCTACACAACTCGTGTCATTTGTTTTGTTCATGAAAAAGGCATTTCCCATTAGTTTCCAGCATATTTTCTGTTGCCTGTTCATGTGTTGTGTACATGTCTCAAACGTTTATATTCTAATGCTGTAAAAGTGAAGTAAATCCATCATGTTTTGCATATTGTTAGTGCAATCAAGTCTAACACAGAAATGACCTAATAGAGTGAATAAAATGTAAAGGCAGTGAACTAAACCCGGAATATTTGAATCCTACATTGAACACGACTTGATTATTAAATTACACTAAGTGCAGAGACCATGTCTGGTTTTTTCCTTTGCATTAGAGCAGTATGAAATGTCCCACTAATTGTATATGCATTTCCTATATGGGAAGTGGTGAATTTTATCAGGGGCAACCTGCTTCACGAATGCCCATATCTAAATCTCCATGCCGTGCCTTATAACGTCATTTTGTATGGACTATATGCAGTCTATATTCTGAAAATGCCATATTCCAGGTCATAGTTTTGAAACCTCCATTTTACAAAGTCCCACAGTTCTAGCCTTTTGTGCAACTCAGAAACGCTTTCGTAATTGTATTACTTGAAGTTATAAGTATTTATGTCTTTATTTGATAACTGCTGTAAAATGTAGTTTAAAAACTATTAACACATTTGATTTGGGAATATATGTTCATGTTGTGCAGCTTATCTACGTATAAACAGAGCATGGGACTTAAGATTAGACTTAAGATTGTAGAGTGTACTTTTGAAGTGACGTTTATTTAAGAAAATGTCCAAAATAAAATACAGTAAAGTATTGTGCACTAATGTCACGCTGAAGTTCAGGTAAATATATTGAGCTAGGGGTGCAACATAATACAAAGCAAAGTGGGAAACTTTACTTGATGCATTGTCTATCATGGTATTTTGTTACATTTAACACTCATCACAATGTCATTATTAATATATCCGCCCTATAGTAACTTTGGTACAGTGCATTCAAGAAAAAGTCACTTCATGTTTGATAACACACCCCAGTACAAATATCGGTCGGATCAGTCCTGCATCAAGACAAGTAGGCATTGCATGAAGTTGTCGGATTGGTTGTTAACAAATTTTAACAAGTGCAAGTATTGATGCACCACTTGAATGTTGTGTGTAGTTTAAGATGGCAACACTAAGCTGTGTTATTTATAAGCTGTAGCCACATTACATCTACTAATTGTGCTATGAGAACATGAATATTTACTAAGTAAAATACATTGGGTTATGGAATGTCATTTTCAGTTTCATTTCAGTTTCATTTATTTGGTATAGCCCTGTGAGCCATTCGGCTCTTGAATCAGGTGCAACCGCAGGGATCAATGCCACTAACATTGTATATAACATTTATATAATATTTAGTCATGAATCTATCTTATAGATATTGAAGAGATCCAGGAAATGGATATATATTCATGTCAGTACTGTAAAAGGTAAAGGTGCAGCCCTGCAATTGCTTGTTCATTCCACTGTAGGGAGTGGTAGAGAACCCCTCTCGGGTGTATTGTGACCTATTCTTCCATGCTCGCCAGACTTTTTAAATCAATGGTAGTACCCCCACTTTTCCATACATGTAACCTTGCAGATCGACTCTTAGTTCCGTGGTTGTACAAAATGTATGTGATTTTAAAGAAAATGTTTTTTGAATACACTTTACATTTCATTTAGTTGAATTGTACGCATATTTCATCAATATATTTGTCACAATGTTATCAGTAAATACAGGTTCATAATAAAGTTTAGGTATATGTTGAAGAGGTCAGATGATAAAATATGCTGAAGTTGAATGGTGGGTGCAGATTTACAGTTCGGAGAACAATTGACCCGAAGGGCCCATGCATAGATAAGCATGAACTGTCATTGTGTCTGACCGACATTTAACAGTTTCTTTCCAACATCTGCAGGAAGAGCATTCAAATACAGTATATATTTTTAAAAACACAAATTTTAATAGCTTAAATTAAAAAGAAAAGGTTTAGAAATGCCCTTGATGAAATCTAAAGTGGAAAACGCCCCTCATAAAGCCAACATTACCTTTATGCCTTTAGTTGATTTAACAATCTAATGTAATTGATAGTTTCCCTTATCTGTAAAAAATACATCCATGTCAGTAAATTATGTTTAACACAGCTGCACCAATCTACTAAGTCTCTTAATTGTAAGAAAGATTAAGATAACAATGGCCCGCCTATTACTATGCAGCCTACTTACTGTTGCCAGCCTTTCTGGGATATTTGGCTGCCCTTGCAGATGGTGGAGCTGATTGATCCTCAATGTGAGAGGTTGATAAATCTACCATACATACAGCGGACAGAGTTCCCATGAGAAAATGTTTTAGGCTAATTGAGTCGCTGCATTAGTTATAACGAAAAGCACAGGTTAAAAGAGTTCATCGCTGTTACATATTTTCCATCCAATATGTTGTATATGCCACTTACATTGATATAATTTAAGTGAATTGCTTTTAAACTAAATTATTCACATCTTGTAAAACTTTAGGTATACTTCTATTACATTTTCATATTCTAGTACAGTAGTTTTAATGTGGGTCCACAAATAAGTTGCTTATTTATTGTGTATGATTAATCTTGTGTTTTTAAGGTATCCACATTAAACCTGATATATTTTTGGAATAAAGACTGCCATTGTATTGTTTTACTTTCTCCAAATTATGTTAAACTATATGCTCCTTGTTTAACCACATTTTTTTGTTTTGGCTTCAGTAGGCAGAGCAGAAATCATTCGGTGACATGGCTGAAGACGGAGACTGGCAGCAGCTGCAGCACATGCATCAGCAGCAACCCATGGCCAGCAGCCCAGGAGCCTCACCACTGGGGCTTGCACCAGAGGGAGGCATTCTTCTGTCGCCACACAATGTCTCTGGAGTCAAGGAGCACGCTGTTGGCACACCTGAAGCACAAGAGAACAAGTCCATGCCAGAGACAGAGAAGAGTCCCGCCCATGAAAATGGGCCAAGCTTACCAAATGTTAAACAAAATGGGGTTGAGGGAAGCCTATCTTCAGTTAACGCAGTAACTCCATTAAAAATGGAGAACCAAGGTTTGTGCAGCGTTGGTCAGATCATTTATTGGTCCTGGTTTGCTGCATATGTTAATGGTTAGGCATTGCATCATATAATTGCTGCTGTCATTTGTTATAGCCAGTAGTTATTAAACGTCTACAAAAATGGCATTGATCATGGGAAGGCTGTTAAATATGTGTACGGCCTATCATAATGGCCACAATATTTGATTTACACATAATAAATTACACCTACACAGAGCGCTGCACATTGATGCTAACAGGGATTCTATCAGGCAACAGATAATTGCGTTTGATAACTACGGTAGGCTTGGCCTTCATTTTGCAGTACTGTAAATTATTTGATTTGACTCAAGCGAAGCATCAATTTTAAACTTTACATAACAGAAATAACATTATTTATATTATTTATAATGTAAAATTATGCACTTTCTATTGTTGGGTAATACAGCACTTACGTGCACTTCGTTGACTGTTTAAATGCTTTTGTATTGAGTCATGATTGGACCGCAGGTTTTATGCGGTAGATTTGTTCCAAAAAAGGGGTACACAAAGCAAAATCCCACGAGGAGAGCTTACAGTATGCACGCACTGTTGTCCCACGTCCTACCGCAGAGCATATGAGTGAATTCAAACCGCATAGAGCGAATTTTCCATCGAAATAGGTTGTCCGCGTGTATGCGAAATCGCACAACAAACCCGCATAAAGCGAGAAAAAACTACTCCCTTAGAGACCCATATGCTCCCATAGAGACCTATTGGCTTACACAGATATCCACAAATTTACAGACTCAGATTTACAAAGCTCGGGAAACGTGTATTTCATTAATTTACTATATATTTTAACATGTTATCAAACTCATATTTGTATATGGCCTATTTTAACTGCAAAATATGTTTTGTACAGGTCTAGATATTTCTAAGTTTAAGGAGCTTTTATAATGTAAAATCTACAGCTCTGTAAATCTACTGCTGGATGAAGGCTTCCCCAGGCCATGTCAGTCATGGGTACCGTGTTTATTGTAAATACAAAATATGTTTTGTACAAGTCTAGATATTTCTAAGTTTAAGGAGCTTTTATCATGTAAAATGTACAGCTCTGTCAATCCACTGCTGGATGAAGGCTTCCCCAGGCCGTGTCAGTCATGCATGCCGTGTTGTTTGACCATGCTTCACCTATGCTGGTCAGTACGGGTAGGTGAAGGTTCAGATACATTTCGCCATTGATGTTAGCCGTGGCAGGAAATTTAACTTGGGTTTTCAGGGTTTGTAATGCAGTGAGTGAACCATGACATCATTTCTCCATCCTTTTATCAGTCCATTTACACAACATTACATGCATACTGAGAATAAAATGTAGCTGGTAAAAGCTTATATTTTTTAAAGGTATACAATGCACAACATTTTTTTTTTTGCAAATTGTTCGAATATAGGGCAGTCGTTGCATGCATACTGTACTTTTGCTCAGAGTGACCTCCTTGAGGCTGCAGCTGACGTGAGCGTGCATTCATTACCGGCTCCCTTGCTGCTCTGCCAAGCGCTCCAGTTTGCTGGGGAGGCTGCTTTATTCTACAGTGGAGCTGCTGTTGCCATAGCAATGTGTTAAAAACCAGAGAGCTTGTAGACAGATCACGTGGGCCCACCCTGAACCAGACTGACCTCACTCGACATTACGGCTGTCTGCAAACCCCATTGGTGACCATCCTGCTGGGTTTTTTTTATGGAATTGGCTTCATGGGTCCCTAGTGTGCAGGCTTTGTGCTTCTAGGTTTGTGTCAAGCTGTGGTGCTGACTGGAGTTTTTTTTTAAATTGAGGCACATGACACATCAACCTAGTTTATGTAGAGTACCATGTTGGTATGTGTGAATTATAGGCCACCTGCTCCTTATGCATTGCAAATAATCTGTAGTTGATGTATTCATGTGGACAACTCAATTACATTTTATTAGTACGACGATCATAAAAAAAATAATGATTTAACTGTTGCATTTGGTAATTCTGCACATCAGCAGATGCTGATTGTATGATTTAGGTCAGTGATGCCATCTCTGAATCAAATAATTCAGCCATTTTATTTTTATGCGCTACTTTCAATTTTATAATTAATTTCACTGTTTCTTTTCATCCAGTTACATCCAGTTTTAACCTGTGAAATTGTATTTTTTTTATTACGTTTTTACTCCTGCACAATTTTTTAAAATCTGATCCAAAGAGTCACGTATAAAATGTCAATGAAAGATCCACCCATCATCGATGGCTAATAATACAACCTGGTAGTTTGACATTCATTGTGCCGATTTGATTACTCCAAAATGGAGATTAACTCTAAACATGACATGACAAGATATCCTGCAAATATTTATGTTTAATCCTACAGCCTTAACATTAAGCCGACTACGTGGAATTATATGCCTGCTACGTTTATTGTGTGACGATTGGAGACTGCTGTAGTGGCATTTTATATAAAATAGTCCAGTGGATGGATCCACGCCGGGGTGAAGCAGCAGCACCACCTCGGCTGTATTGTTCCGCAGATAAATTGGGGACGCTCACCATTTTTTTCTCTTTTTGTTTCCCACCCAGCCACGACAGTGCCGGTCCACCTGCCACCATCACCACCACTGTCTCCTCCCCTGAACCTCCCAGCTGCCGGGCAGATAGACGGTAAGCAAGGGCTGGACCGTTGATTTTTGTTCGGCTGCAGAATTATATAGGTCCTAAATTTTATTTGTATCTCTTATATGCTGATTTTTTAAATTGTAGTTAATATAATATTTTTTGCATAAAACGCATGTATTGTGTGTGTGCTTTCTAGCAATGCATTTCTAAAAAATGATTTTTACTCAAACGTGAAAGCAATATTCAGCCATGTTTATTTGTTTTCTGTAAGGTTGCATGTAATAAAAGGAATTGCATAATTTTTTGCAACATTGATAATTTCACTGCAAAATATATAAATGTGGCTTTTGAAATGTGTATTTCAATGCAACCACATTGTCAATCCCTTAATTGTGATAACCACATGGTGGATTTTGCTGAAGACAAGATAACAATGCATGGTATGCCCATTGTGCAAAAGGGCGTGTTCCTTTTTTCGTATTGATGATCCACACTCTAGATTGGCAATATAATTTTGATCTAATGTTTGGTCAAGATCAAACTAATATTAAAAAAATAACTTATTTATTTGCCAACGTGAGTCAAGATGTTTGTGAAATGAACTGCATGCTGGTGTGTTATTTTTTATATGTATACTCCACTATGGCCTCTTCACCTCTTGAGAGGAAGAATGACATAACAGTATCAGCCAGTATTGGAATCACCTGCCTGCAAATATATCATAAATATACACACAAATAAATAGGTTTACCTTTCACATTAAATTATCAGAAAGTGTGATGGATGTTAAGTTGGGGACTATGTTGTCATTTCATTTTGCAATTGTTACCACTCAAGCAGTCTTTAATATTTAGTTTGACCTCAATCTCATTTACCCTCGAATATAAATCACCCACTTATTTCAGATGTTATATTAGCAAGGTTGATCCTCTACAGGAATCTAGATCGAACTGCAGTTTCCTCAAGACATATGAACCTTATGGCGGTACCCCGGGGTACCATAATATCCCGGTTCTCGCATAATGTCCGTGATGCAATCATTTGTAGTCTGTTGATGGTGGGCGATGCGGTAATCGACTCATCTCGACGAGCTGTACACGATGCACTATTAATAGTATAATTTTTCGATAACTGATTTTTTATGCTAATATTTGGCGTTTCGAAATTGCGGAGTAGCTCTCATTTCGGATTGATTGGTACCCCAGTCGCGGAGTTAAGTACACCCCTGGAAAGAATAGTGTCCCAGAAATAAAGTATTAAATTGCCTTGGCCATTTTGTATTATTTTGTACCCAGGAGTACCGCCATAAGGGTCATATATAGTGTATTAACAAGTTAATTAAGTTTTATGCAGGTATTGTATGCTTCCTATTTCAGTAAATTTGTGTGCTTATTAAAAGTCGAATGTTTACCATCACTCTTTGGTTCTTTCGGTAAAGTCACGTAGGTAGAAAAAATAATAGATCACGACGTTACGATCGCCACACGAGCAATCGTCTTCAGGTGGGAGAGAGAAACAGGCT
>JAAXLI020003208.1:0-11274 GCA_014621495.2 Entosphenus tridentatus | reverse complement strand
AGATGAATCCCTGCAGTCACGAAAGCTTTAAATAAAAAAATAAAAGTCACGTAACTTTACCGAAAGAACCAAGAAAATGAAAACTAAACTATTTAGTATTTTAGCAGGTAAAGCCCACCGAGCCATCAGCTTCTTTTTTCAGAAGCGATCTGGCCACAGATATCGCCCAACGAAGTGGCTTATCATGAATAGGAGTGTCCATTGTACAGGGATGACAGATTCTCACCCATACATTAATTCGGGTTAGGCCTACTAATTTCTGATATGAACTGATTAGCCACGATAAAATAACCTCGGATAGACATTTTAAACATTTTTACGTTCATCCAATAAACAGCAAAAAAATCGAAAGATTATTCAAATCATGTTGACCTGACCGGAAATTTCCATTTTTATTCAGTGTTGCATCAACGTGTTCATGTCAACCATTGTGAATTTAGGAAAAGCGAGCAGAGGCATTGAAGACGTCCTCAGGCTGTCACACTTGTACATTTAATCATGAGTTTCCATACAAAGCCATACGCCCAAGTGGAGGTGTTCAAGAGTACTGTATGCTCATTTGATTGTAGTGTGCTGGAAAACCTCACATCACTCCACAAATGATCTACCACAGATGAGTTTGGCTTCGAGAGGGGTTCTTGCTTTCCAAATTGTGGATGGTATTTTTTTAAAACATGCCTCAATACAAAAAACCCCTGGACCAATGAGCTCGGATTTTCTCCGGGCACGCCTTTGGTGTTTACTTCGCTGCGGTTTGCTGACTACAGGCGCAAAGACCCAAAATCGCCAAGCGGCCAGCCACAAACAGCACTATCAAAGATGTAATGGACACGAGTTAGTACGTCTCTTGGGTTGAGCACGGTGATAAGGGGTGGGATTCTAGAGTCGTGCAGTGCGAGGTGAGAAGCAGAAAGAGAAGTTGTTGCATGGTGGTTGGACAAAGTACTAAACTAAAAAACATTTTATTTTATTTTACCAGGTAAGAGCTGCTGAGCTATGCAGCTGTTATATTCTTAGGTTTTTTCGGTAAAGTCACGTAGGTAACAAATTAAAATTATAAATTGATACAGCTATCGTGCTGTGACGGTTCCACCTGAAGACGGAAGCTTGTGTTGCCTCCGAAACGTCGTGATTTTTATTTTATTTTACTTTTATTAATTAGAATTTTTTACCTACGTGACTTTACCGAAAAAAGCTAAGAATATGAATCCTTGCAGTCACGAAAGCTTCAAATCTAGAATATGCAGCTGTTTTTCAGAAGCCATCTAGCCACATATGATCGCGCAATGAAGTGGCTTATCATCACATGAAAATCTATAGCAGCCAAATACTCTAAACGCATGTTGATTCTAAACGTGGAGGGGAAAACCGGAGGACCCGGAGAGAACAATCCAAGTGATCACGGAGAGAACACGCAAACTCCAAATCCACAGGCGTCAGGGCCGGGATCGAACCCACGACCTCCCGTATACCAAGCAAGGTAGTTAACATTTTGCCACGGTGGCGGCCCCCTAATAGATGAGACGACGCAGTCGGTCGCGTACAATGAGTCCTTAACACGGGTGGTGGAATCGCTGAGTGAGTGTGCGATGTTGTGCGAGTGACCCACCGCTACGGGTGTTTGCCCGTCTGGGCGGTCGGACTCTACAAAGGGCTCGTACGGTGAATCCCAAAACCAGCTCCTCATCCACCTGGTCGTGGGGCTCAGGGTCTGTCCTCGCTGTGGCGGTGTCGTTCATCATCGGCGTCGTAGAATTGACCTGCCAAATGCACACTTCTTTCTTCAAAACTGCTTTTTGCGTGTTAAAGTCGGTTGTCCTTCCCCCGCACCTCCGATTCGCACGGTTGGCTACGTACGGCGCGAAAGAAGTTCAGCATACATTGAAACACACGTACATATGTATGCGATTACGCACACGCTGCCACCATAACTTGAACTTGAAAAACCGGGGGTTATAACTTCCTTTCGCAGCCAAGGCGAGAATAACTCGACGCCTTTGATGTGTTTTGTTGTTGTTGTTATCTCACCTGTTCTGCGTTGTATAAAACCACCGGGACAGCACCAAACTACATGAATATGGCAGTCGGGCGTGTGCGGGTGGTAGGCGCAGCTGTTTATGCGATGGCAGGGGGTCGAAAGGTGGTCAGTGGAACGGGAGGGGCCAGTGCCCGTGGTTGCCATCCTGCAGCTGAGCCGCGACAGGACGGTGAGCGCGGTGAAGATGGTGAGGTCAGTGAGGACGGTGAGGACGGTGAGCGCGGTGAGGATGGTGAGGACGGTGAGAATGGTGAGAATGGTGAGGATGGTGAGGATGGTGAGGATGGTGAGCGCGGTGAGCGCGGTGAGGATGGTGAGGATGGTGAGGATGGTGAGAATGGTGAGGATGGTGAGGATGGTGAGGACGGTGAGGATGGTGAGGACGGTGAGGACGGTGAGCATGGTGAAGATGGTGAGATCGGTGAGGATGGTGAGAACGGTGAGGATGGTGAGGATGGTGAGAACGGTGAGGACGGTGAGGATGGTGAGGATGGTGAGAATGGTGAGGACTGAGGACGGTGAGGATGGTGAGGATGGTGAGAATGGTGAGGATGGTGAGCACGGTGAGGACAGTGAGGATGGTGAGAACGGTGAGGATGGTGAGGACGGTGAGGATGGTGAGGATGGTGAGAATGGTGAGGACAGTGAGGACGGTGAGGATGGTGAGGATGGTGAGGATGGTGAGAATGGTGAGGACGGTGAGGATGGTGAGGATGGTGAGAATGGTGAGGACAGTGAGGACGGTGAGCACGGTTAGGACGGTGAGGATGGTGAGAATGGTGAGGATGGTGAGCGTGGTGAGGACAGTGAGGACGGTGAGAATGGTGAGGATGGTGAGAATGGTGAGGATGGTGAGGACGGTGAGGACGGTGAGCACGGTGAGAATGGTGAGGATGGTGAGAATGGTGAGGACAGTGAGGACGGTGAGCACGGTGAGAATGGTGAGGATGGTGAGCATGGTGAGCGTGGTGAGGACAGTGAGGACGGTGAGGACGGTGAGCATGGTGAGGATGGTGAGAATGGTGAGGACAGTGAGGATGGTGAGAATGGTGAGCACGGTGAGGATGGTGAGAATGGTGAGGACGGTGAGCACGGTGAGGATGGTGAGGACGGTGAGAATGGTGAGGACGGTGAGCATGGCGAGGATCTCGAGGCTCGTGCTTGGTACCTGCTGCAGCGTGAGACGCACACACTCCATCTCGCTCGGGGTCATTGACCTCACGACGCACCCGCTCCTCAGCGCCTCCCTCAAGCACACGACTCGCTGAGCACAGAGACATCATCCTCAGCTGTAGCAGCGTCAGAAGCATCATCAGCAGTAGCATCATGATCTGCAGCAGCAGCAACCACATCAGAATAATTTGAAGCATTACCATCATCACACATGCAGTACTAAATACATACCTGCATTTCCCATAAATATGCTAAATTCCTCTTGATATGCATATTCTTTTGTTAAGGCTCCCCCTTTCTTCCCCCCTTCCAACCCAGCTTATATACATGCTCCAAGCACGTGTGCTTTTTCATTCAGACGCTGTCGTCGCCTCGACAGACCTGGTTTTCACCTGAGGACGGCTACTTGCGTTGTGGCCGAAACGTCGTGAGAATTATTTTATTATGTTTTATTTTTATTATTTTATTACTTCCCTTCTACGTGACTTTACCGAACGAACCAAGAACATCATCACATTTATTACGAGCAGCAGAAGCAGCAACATCTTCGTCATCATTTATGAACTGGGTACTGCGATGGATGGGGCATGGGTGCAAGATAGGCAAGTTACAGCGACAGACATTCAACATTCGGAGATTAGGACACCCACAGATTTGCAACCAAGGAGGGGAAGACCTGTAGCTCCAGGGAGATGGTGATGAGACTGTCATAAAAGACATTTCAGATTGGGTGTTGACATTGCAAAAGGTTTGCGGTCTGGCAGGAGGAAGAGGAGTGATTGTCAAATGATTGGTGATGGCACCATCGGCTCTGCTCGTGATGACTTGTTCACATTGACTGTATCAATGGAATCGCATTTGTTGGCTCTACAGTGAAGTTACCAAATCACCTGGGAGGCTTAACCGGGACACAAGGCTGAGCCTGCAGCGCCTCCCTCTCAGCCTTGCAGGAACTAACACATTTAGATATGACATCAAGGTCCTTATGATCTTCTGATATACAACTGCTCAGCACTCCCAGGTCTAGGTTTGCACTATTTTGGTGATCGGGCTTTTGTTAGCGTCAGTTTAACACGTAGGCTTTCGCGACGAATATTATTCATAATAAAGTTTTTGAGTTAGATCGCGTTATTTATTAATGTGTCATAACCTTCCACCACCCGACACGGCCAATTCTGACGAATTGCCCGATGATGCTGGATGCAATTACCAGCGAAACGTCGTACTCAAAAATTGTAAATGTTGTGATTTCACTCTTCAACTCACCGGTGGGCTAAAGTAGTGAACTAATTGTCTTTTGTCAACGTGACACTTTTTTTGCTGATTGGCCATGTCGGGTGGTGGAGGGTTACGACACATTTATAAATGACGCGATCTAACCCAAAAACTTTATGATGAATTTTGTTAGCGTGGCAATCAAACTATGGGACGCCTTCCCACTTGAAGTCAGGCAATCAAAGTCGGTAGATATATTTAAGTCTGCTTTGAAAACCCATCTCTTTAGAGTGGCCTTACCTCTTTGGTTTGGTCGGTTGCCCTGGTTCTGTTTTTGTTTCCTGCTTTTTATGCATTGCGCATTGGGATCTTAGCATGGAATGCGCATTGTACATTTGAAATATTATATGATAGCCCTGCCCACTTTCAATAGTCACGCCCACTCACCTACTAGCCCCGCCTACATGAGTGCCCCTCCCCTTACTCTTTCTGACATTGGCCCTGCTCCGCTGCTCATAGATTCCGGCCGACTCCTCTACCCCACCCTGCCCACGACTCAACAAGCCCCACCCCCCACCCCGTGCCCCTATCACAAGTTGGAACGTCGGGCCCAGAAGATATGAAACCAGAATATACCGACTGGGGAGGGGGGGGGGACACGTTTTCGTGAAACCGGGACTGTCCTGGGCAAAGGTCGACGTTGGGTATTTATGCCTTGTTCTGTACCCATTTTCCACTGGCACATCCGAGCCGAGCCAGCACGGCGTCTTCACAGCACGGGACGGTTTTTCCCACTGACAATTTGACGTGCCGAACTGTGACCAAACTGCGATATGCTGGTCTCTCACAAGACGTATAAAGCTCACCTCAGGGACCAAGCAGGGACAGGGGCGGAGATAACAAGGCATTCATTGCAGCCCCTCCCATTGCGTGTGCCATCATCGGTGGCACGGTTCGGATACCGCAGTGGAAAAAAACCCCAACCTCTTGCCTCCAGAGCCACGACGGCCCGACTTGGCACGGGCTCGGATGTGCCAGTGGAATAGGGGTGTCAAGCTCCGTGCGTCGTTTCCGATTCTGCACTCACGTGGCGCGCGTCCATCGCGAGCAGCGCAGGCTCCGCCGAATCCCGTGGCACCGTCACGGTGAGGGTGGCCCCGGTGGTGTCCACCTCCAGGGAGCAACTCGCTCGGTGGTGACCACGCTCCCGGCACGGCAGGGTCCACTGCTGGAGGAGAATTCCCCTCCCTCACCCCGTTCCGGGAGGGGAGGGCAGGGGTGTCAGGGGTCGTATGAACTATAATCAATGTATTTATATTCCCAGGTAAGGCCCACTGAACTATGAAGCTATTTTTCAGATGATAACTTCACGAAGTGGCTTAACATGAGAAGGGGTGTCCATTGTACAGTGTTGATAGATTCTGACCCATACATTAATTAGGGTTAGGCCTCCTTATCATTTAGAAATTCATAGCAGCCAAATTCTCTGAACGCATGTTGTTTCTAAATGTGGAGGGGAAAACGGGAGGACCCAGAGAAAAATCCACGCAACCACGGGGAGAGAGACATGCAAACTCCAAATATACAGCAGGCGTCACGACCTCCTGTATACCAGGCGAGGTAGTTAACATCTCCCCACCGTGCTGAGATTTATAATGATCACGGTGGCATCGTAGCGTGATTTGCGTGGGTCCCGGTCTAAAGCATGAAATGAGTCCCCTCCTGTCCACTGCCTGCCGATGTCTTCCCTGCCCTCTTCATAGCCTGGCACCTGGGCTCATCCAGCACTGTGCACCCAGGTGTTGTGCATAAAGTAACTTTGTGATATCTGTTATAGTGTAAATAATGAACCATTGGTTAAATTTTTTACAAGTGCCGGGTGATGCTGATTTGCTATGGTGATCCTTTGAACCCATTGTGGAAATTCCACATCCCTATGGTTTGTGTGAGTCTATTCAGAGGAAAACCACTGTTTACTGGTCTGAATGAACACACGAGACCTTCAAATTGCACGTACGTCGAGAGCCCTGGCACAAAATAATCTGGCAAGAAATGACGAGACGCATCACGAGGGCTGGAGTTATTTGTCAAAACCTGTATTTTGTGAATTATGATATTCGCACTTGCTGCTGCTGCTGCAGCTGTTGGTGCGACCGTCGATTGAGGATGGCGAGGACAGACAGGGCGCACACGCCAGCCAGGGCCACCCCGCACCCAGCCAGCACCACGGCGCACGCAGCGGCTCGGGGGCATTGCCAGACAATGGGCTGCAGAAGGACACCATCAGTACCAATGTCATTCCCGTTTTACCACGGTCACGGGGTCCAACATTTGCCAAAGTCGGAAATGACCCGCAAGTTCTCAATTGGGATTAGTACAAAGCAATCACCTTCCCCCCCCCCTACCAGCAGACAAACGCCCGTTGTATAACAATAGGTGTTACCCTTTCTGGCAATAAAACAGCAGGTGTTAAGATATTATTGGTTCTTTTGGTAAAGTCACGTAGAAGGGAAATAATAAAATAATATTAAACATATATATTATAATAAAATAAAACATATTATTTTATTATTATTATTTCCCTTCTACGTGACTTTACCGAAAGAACCAAGAATATGAATCCCTGCTGTCACGAAAGCTTTAAATCAAAATTTAGGTGTTAAGATGTTAAAACACCAAACAGAAACCTTTTGCAAGGAATCCTGTCTGGAGTAACCGCACGTATTTGTGGTGAACATGCAAACAACAAAACATGCTCTGATAATCATATATGCATTGTCTTTGAAACTGATTGGTCCACACCAGAGAGCACCCGGCCGCTCGTTGGCAGGCCCGGTGCTGTGTTCCATTGTGCCAAGGAATAGCTGCCACTGGGGGTGCCCTTTCAAACGTGTTTCGATGTGCTGTAAATGCCTCTGGAACGCGTATAGGAGAGTAATAGATGTGAAGAAAAAACCGTCATTCATTCTGTCATCATCACCATAACGACTGCATCGTATTAGCATTACCACCACTCCCACCATAATTGGAATAATTGGAATTTTCCACCCGAACAATAATACAATCGTGAGTGGCTGCTCCGGGCCGCTACTACTGAAACGAGCTGGGTAACTGGCGACACGGGATATTCCGTGTAAGAAATGCACATCGAAATTGATTAAAAGGGCGGAAAAAATTCTAAAGACATAATCATCGATAGCAACACTGCAGAGGTGGGACTAACGAATACAAAAGACTGACCAAGGTTCATTTTCCTATTTGTGCGTCTGTTAATGCAACTATTTCTCCAGAATATTCACTAAAGCATCGACAATATTATATACAAATCTCGCAAAACTTAATATCTTGGAATTGTGTTATCACATACAAAAGTTAATTATATTTATTGCTCTGAGTACAGGTGATTGTGTGAAAAGCATGAGTATGGACAGCTTTCTGTTATTTTTATTTCAGAGCAACGGGTTCTCTACGAGTCATTATTATAATAATTACCACTATTACCATTATCATTACTACAACTATCATCAAAACAACTTCCTTCACCACGACCACAAATAGCACATCATCATTCCCCCCCCCCACGACGGGGGGGGGGATCACCACTGATTAAAATTGCCATCAGCACCACGAATGTCCTCATCATCATCATGACGGCTTCCATCACAAGACAAAGCCAAAGATGCCCCATATAATCCTTGCTGACTGTTGAGGACAGTGCTGTTAGCCAGCAACTACTACGGCAACCACAATCATCCTTTGGAAACACCTGGCACCCACCACGGGAATGTGGAATTTCCACCACTGACTCAGGGACGCCACATAGGATGAGCAATTACACTCTGCGTTTGACTTTGGTTGAATTGTAGAGTAATGCATTGACACAGCATAATTGGTATATTCAAGCACGTTGCGGTCACGTGAAACACCGAGTCACCGACCCGTCGACAAGTGAGGAGCAGCTCATGTTCTCCTCGCAAGCACGGCGAATCCGCAACGCCGGATAATCGTGAAGTGAACCACATGTTCTCGCGATGTGGGGGAACTCACGTGTGACGACGATGAATGTTCCCCGTCTCGGCCTGGCTGCATCTCCACTGACCTCGGTCCCAACTCATTCTTACTTCCCTCCATCGGCGATCCTGGTCCCTCTGTCCGGGACCCGTCCAGTTCCTGCATTCGGCCCACGGGGTCTCGCACCAAATCCTGTAATACAGAGGCTCTCCAAGACAGCGTTGACGGATCACGAGATGATGGAGGCTACGTTAGACCACTCTGACCTGCAGGTGCAGCAGTGTGGTGACGCCGCTGTAGGAGGTATTTGGACTTCTTGCGACACGGCAGCTCGCTCAAAGTTCAATCATTCCTTCTCGCATTCTCGCAGTGCACGAGAGGGTTGAGGGGCACCGTTTCCAAAAGGGTCCGTCCGTGTCCCCTTACCTGCTGGCATGTTTGGCGCCGTGCCCGCGTGTTGGTGCCGCGCCATTTGCCACGTATATTGGGTTTTAGAGGGCCCCTTTGTAGCCCCTTTCTGTGAATAATGACTCCTGGATTTATAGATAGATTGTTCGAGTCAAAAGACAAAGGGGCCTTCTCGAGCCAATGAGCGTTTTGGGCTGGATGCCCATTTCTATCGATGGGTCAGAGGCTGTGGTGGAGGTTCCTCATCCCCCATAGCGGCGAGTTTCTCTTTCTCCGATAGACGACCGAATGGGATTAGAAGGAATAGCGGGAATGATAGGGATTTGTATTCATGAATCGCTTAGACGCTACGGAATCTGACAAAAGCAAGTTATAAACGCACGGGAAATGGGAAAACACTTCGGCGTAATAGAGAAGAAATAAGTCCCTAATTATAACTGACTAACGATTATAATAATAGTTTGTTTTACCCTTTTTTCTGGCAACAAAACTGAAATCTTTTTTTTTACAAAGAATCATGTTTGCATTAATCACAATACCTGCAGTCAGAATGCAAACAAAAAACACACTGATAATGTATGCATTGTCCTTGAAATTGATTGGTCCACACCGGAGACAGCTTTCCTTAGAGCCTAGTCTCACATGGTGTTCGACCAGAAGACGCCAAAAGGCGCACAACTCAAAGACAATGCACCATCAGAGTAATGAGGGCTCGGGGTAAGCATTCTGACTGCAGGTATTGTGGTTAATGCAAACATGATTCCTTGTAAAAAAAAAGGTTTCAGTTTTGTTGCCAGAAAAAAGGGTAAAAACCTATTATTATATTTTGCTACTGGCAAAAAAGGCCTCATAATGACTAACGATTGTTCAATTTACCAGGTAAGGTCCACATAGCTCTAGAGCTTTTCTTCAGAAGCGACCTGGCCACAAACGATAAATCAACGAAGTGGCTTATCATGTGGACATTTATAGCAGCCAAATATTCTAAACGCGTGTTTTTAAAATGTGGAGGGAAAAAACCGGAGGACACGGATAAAATGTCACGCGAGCACAGGGAGAGAGACATGCAAACTCCAAATATACAGGCGTCAGGGTCGGGATCAGGATCGGGATCGAACCCACAACCCCCTACTGTATATACCAGGCGAGGTAGTTAGCATCGCGCCACGAGGCCGCAGCAGCTGCGTTGCGAACAACGAAACATTGTCTTCCGCACCCAATCACCTATCGAGCTCCAACCCCTCTAAAAAAATACACAGGCTTGTCCGTCAGTGTTTACAAATATATTTCCCCTTCTAACAATAGGTGTTTACTCTTTCTGGCAATAAAACAGCAAGTGTTCAGATGTTAAAACACCAAACGGAATACGTATTCAAGGAATCCTGTCTGCATTAACCACACGTACTTGTGCTGAACACGCAAACAACAAAACATGCTCTGATCATATTTGCATTGTGTTTGAAACGGATTGGTCCACACCCCATTATATGTCCCCTTGTCCACGATGGAGAAGCCAGCCGAGTCAAGGGTGTGTGATGCATTCCAGACGCCCCATCCACAGAACGTGCGTGGGAGGCAGCCCAAGACATCGTCTTGGAGTAGAGCCCGGGTAACTTTAAGGCAGTGCCCGGGTGTGGTTGTGATAGACTTTGGGGCCGTCCATAAATGACGTCACGCGATTTTAAACTATTGTCATTGTAGTGCGTATTTAATGTGGCGCTGCACTCTGATGTTGTAGGAGAAAACATTTATTAAAAAGTAAATTTCATTAAGTAGAACGTGTTGTCTATATTTATTTAAAGTTGTGCATTTTGATGTGACGTCACATTTCTCACCCCCCCCCCCCCAGGTGCGTGACGTAATTTATGGACGGCTCCTTTGAGCATTTAAATCACTTAATGACCACTCAGCGATTGATGAGAGCGGGGGGCTTCCTGATAATCCTCAAGGGGATTAGTGCCGTTAGCGTGCACCTATAGAGGCCGGCACGGCACACATGGTGGTCTGGCCAGCACCACGCCCGCCTGCCGTTGTTTCTCCAACACTGATGTTTACACTTCGGGGGTGACCCATGTCCTGGTTTAAATAATCGTTGCTGGTATTGGCCGCTGAGTGGACATTGCCCAGTTTGCAGCTTCGTGTGCGAACCACGCCGCCACGATTCCCCCATTACACTCCTCTTCCCAGACTGCGCTAACCACTACAAAATCGCAACACACACACAAACACACTTACTCAAAAACACCAGTGTCTGCACTGCCGCCGCTGGCTCTGTAAGATGCAATGTTATATGCAAACACGGTTACGTTTCTGCAATAGAAGTCACCGAGCCTCAATGGGGCCTGTTGTGACCGCTGGGAGGCCCAATTACCAACACGTTGGATCGAGTTTCAGTGCATCCCTTTGAGGGCCACAGCCACACACACACA
>JAAXLI020003206.1:0-11278 GCA_014621495.2 Entosphenus tridentatus | reverse complement strand
TAAAGAGGAGTGCTGCCCCGTTCACTCGTCTCCTGCCGGATTACTACATTACAACTGGCGTCAGAAGTGAAACAGTCTTCACGTGATGGATACCAGGAAGACTGTTCGTACTCACGACCGAGGACAGGAGGACGACCAAGAGGGGCCGGCTCACCAAGCTTCGGATGGAGAAGCAGAGGAGATGCCGACGCTGCAGCTTCCGTCGCAAATGGCCGACACACTGCTCCAGCTGCAAGATGGGCTCCAGGAAGCAGACTCCCGCCTAGCCGAGTTGCTGCTCACCGCGGCTTCGATTTTGGCGGAGATCACGGCTTCGGGAGGAGGGAGAACCGCCGGGAGGGAGGAGAATTGGCGCCAAGCACCGGCTCGGCCCAGCACCGCTCCGCTCGCCAAGGATTGGCGCCAAAATCAGCTTCCCGCCACGGACACTGAAATTGGCGCCATTTTCCCGCCTCGCTTGTCGACTGGCGGGAACCAGGAGCACCACGTGGGTGACGACTTTCACGTGCCGCCTCCCACGTCATCGGCGCGCGCCAGGTGTTGCCGGGACCAGCCTATGGAAGGGGCCACGGCTGCCAGGTGCGACGGCGCCGCAAGGGACCTTCTGCAATCGGAGGAGGAGCAGGCGCTTCATCAGTGGCTACCGCCGTTGACAGTCTTCCAAGCTGAGGGGGGTGACTGGGGAGCCTTCCAACGGAGGTTCCTCGCTCATCAAGAAATGTCGGGGTGGTCCAACGCCACGGCGTTACGTGCGCTTCCGACGACTCTGGACGACGACGCTCTCGCCACCTTTCGGTCGACTCCGAGGGCCGGGTGCTCCGTCTCATGGCCAGGGTCTATGGACCACCGTCGGCCTGCCGCCACCAATTCTACGCTCGTCGGAAAGGTGATGCGGAAACCCCTCTCGCCTACCGCACTGCACTTCTGGCTTTGGCCGACGCCGCCTTTCCTGGAATGGACGAGGAGGGAAAAGACGCGATGGTCACGGAACAGCTTCTGGCGTTGGCACAGGACTTGAGGGTTCCTATTAACGCTGCTGACCAGGTGGACATATGCTCTTTGCGGGTTGCTACGAGTATCCATGCACACGAAGTCCTCAAGCGGAAGCGACCCGTTGTCTGTGCTTCAGCCTCCGTTCCTGCATCAGCTTCGCCACCCTGCGAACCCCAAGACGCTCTACCCCAAGAGGAGGCCTTCGCCACGGCACGATCGGACGACTGGAGGTCGGGTGCTCGGTCGCCCCTGCGATCGCCCCGCAAGCTGGAGCAACCAAAAGCAGCGACGGCTCTCATCAGGTGTTACAACTGCGGCCTTCGAGGCCACGTCGCATCCGGATGCCGGGCTCCACGTCGAGGCACCACGGGACCTCGTCCGGACGACGCCCAAGGTCCCAAGTCGTCCCAACAGCCCCCGGCAAGTCGCGGCACTACACATGCTCGGCCCACTCACACATTTCACACGGGTCGCCATTCCACGGCTGTCGGGTCGCGCGATTTGGGAAATGGTTCAGTGCGGGGAGGGGGTTCGTACGGGAACTCGGACCGGGTCAGTGGTCTGAGCTGGCCCATAGGGTCGTAGCTGCATCGGCCGGTTCGTCCATAGTGGCTGGGTCGATTGACGGGGTTGAAGTGCGGGTTTTGATTGACACGGGGGCGTCGGCAACGATCATTTCCGACCTTATCTATAACATTCTTCCTGTTCAATGTCGACCCTTACTTCCGGTAGACGTTCCATGTTATGCGGCGAATGGGGGATCCTTGGGTATTGTGGGTCAGATCCGGGCGGCTATTTGCATCGGGGATATTAAATTGTCGGGACCTATTTTGGTCTCTTCTTCTCTCGCAGTTCCTTGCTTGTTGGGAACGGATTTTCTGGCTAAAATGCCCATTAAAATACTCATTGACCAGGGTTGCATCGAGCTTCCCTCAGGCCGCCGCATAGCATTTTTGTCTGCCCCTACCAAATTACGCACGGTTTGTGCGATGGTGCACGCGATGGTTACCCAGACGGTGCGCGTACCCCCGGGATCGCAAATGCTGGTACCCTTACGGTTGCGGAAGCCTTTTGAAGTGGGTGCGATGGAGCAGAGTGTACTGTTGGGTCCGTTTAACGCAGCTGTCAGGGGTTTGGATTTGGCGGTGGCTCAGACGGTGGTGCGGGGAGACAGAGACCCTTTCGTTGTGGTTTTAAATGCGGGGTCGCGAGCAGCTGTCATTCCACAGGGTACCGTGCTTGCTCATGCGGCACCAGTGCATGTGGGTGACCAGCTGATTGCGCAAGTTGATTCTGCTCCTGCTCCGCATCTTCAATCAGGGAGTGATGGGGAGTGGTTGGACTCGCTGTGTGCCGGATCCTGTGACCTGTCTAGTTCGCAGTTGGGGGCATTGCGTGGCCTGTTACTTGAATTTTCGGACGTTTTTAGCAAGCATAAATATGACATTGGGTGCACTGACCTTTTACGTCACCACATTGACACGGGTGACGCGCCCCCCATTCGGCAAAATCCATTCCGGCTAAGCCCGGCCGAGAAAGAGCATGTGCAATCGGCCGTCAATGACATGCTGTCTGCCGACATAATTTCGCCCTCATCCAGTCCATGGGGGGCCCCCATCGTGCTTGTGAAGAAACACGATGGCTCCCTGCGCTTTTGCGTTGATTTCCGTCGCCTTAATAAGATGTCTGTGGCTGTAGCATATCCGCTCCCCAGAATGGACTAATCCCTGGATGCTTTAGCGGGGGCACGATATTTTTCTACATTAGACCTGCTCTCGGGATTCTGGCAACTGCCCCTTGACGAGGTGTCGAAGCCCAAAACTGCGTTTCGCACACCTGTCAGCCTATTTGAATTCAATTGGTTACCGATGGGACTCCATTCCGCCCCCGCCACGTTTCAGAGGTTAATGGAATTGGTTTTGTCGGGCCTTCAGTGGGACACCTGTTTAATTTACCTGGACGACGCCATCGTTTTCAATAGAACGTTCGAGGAGCACCTCCAACGGTTGAGGGCAGTGTTCCTCAGGATGCGGTCCTCTAAATTAAAGTTTAAACCGCAGAAATGCCACTTGCTTCGGGAATCTGTACAGTATTTGGGCCATATCGTCAGCCGTTCGGGGATCTCCACTGATCCTGCTAAGACGCAGTGTGTCAGTTCTTGGCCAACGCCCACTTCTGTTGGCGAGGTCCGCAGTTTTATTGGGTTTGCCTCCTATTACCGCCGGTTTGTCGAACAGTTTGCCACCATTGCCAAACCCCTGCATGCTTTGACGGCGAAGGGTGTTAAGTTTCGTTGGGGACCGGAGGAGGAGGCCGCCTTCTGCTCCCTTAGGGACGCCTTGGTGGGAGCTCCGCCCCTGTGTTACCCTGATTTCAATAAACCGTTTTTGCTTGACACGGACGCCAGTAACACGGGCATTGGTGCGGTACTCTTCCAAGTGGTCGGGGGTGTAGAACGCATCATCGCCTACGGTAGCAGGGTGTTGTCACCGGCGGAACAGCGCTACTGTGTGACCCGTCGCGAGTTATTGGCTATTGTCGTTTTTATTCAACAATTTCGACCATACCTCTACGGCCGACACTTTACTGTTCGTACGGACCATGCGTCGCTTCAATATGCGTTGCGCGTCGCCCAGCCTTCGGGTCAGTTATCCCGCTGGTTGGAGGTCCTCCAGGACTACCAATTTACGACTACTTACCGTAAGGGCGTGTGTCATACAAACGCGGATGCCCTGTCGCGACTGCCACCACGTGCGGAATGTGCATGTCTTTTGGGATCGGGGCGTTGTAAACCTCAAATTGCGGGACCCCCGGCTGCTCTGCTCGCCGCGGCCGATGCGCCACGGACTGACGTTACATTCTCTCCGACGGGCGGGGACTCGTTATTCTCGGTGTCTCTCGTTGAGTGGGGCCGCCTCCAAATGGCCGACGCCTCCCTTCTCGCGCTGCGCCGCAAGGCGGATTGCTCCAGGGAGGGTGCGGTTGGCGTCGACTCATGGATAATTTAACAGGGCCTCCTTATGAAATGGGATGGTACGTCCCTACGCCATAGGCTTGTTGTGCCTTCTGGTATGCGGGGTAAGGTTGTTCTGGCCGCTCATGAACGTCTGTTGCATTTGGGGTTTCACAAAACAGTTGCGTTGCTCCATCGTGATTATTATTGGCCGGACATGGGGAGCGATGTGTCCACCATACTTAAAGGGTGTGTGCAGTGTGCCCAACGAAAACCGCCGCCCATTGCGGCTAATCCGCCATTGCAATCCATTCAGGTCTCGCGCATCAATGAACTTGTTGCTCTGGACATTTTGGGACCCTTTCCAGTGACACCTAGGGGTAGCAAGTACCTGCTGGTTGGCGTCGAATATTTCACTCGATGGCCCATGGCTTGGCCGCTTGCCAACCAATCGGCGGCGGCCATGGCCGAGGCCTTTGTCCAGGGCTATGTGTTGGACAAAGGTGCCCCGGAACGGTTGCTGACCGACCAGGGAAGGAATTTCTCAGGTGTCCTATTGCGTGAAGTGTGCGACCTTTTGGGTACTAAAAAGGTGCATACCTCCCCGTACCACCCGCAGACAGATGGGATGGTGGAGCGGCTCCATAGAACGATTGTGTCGATGTTGTGCCATCAGGTAGGTGAAGCTCAGGGGGATTGGGATTTAAAGATTCCGGGTGTCCTCGCCGCTTATAGGATGGCTCCCCACGCGGCGACAGGATATTCTACTTTCTTTCTCATGTACGGCCGGGAGGCTGATCCGCCCGTGGATGCCCAGTTGTGGATTTCTGCACCCCGTGCTAAGTCCAAATTGGCTGATCACATCAAATTTAATATTGCTCCGTTGGCCGAGGCACGGGAAGCGGTGACACTCAACTCGAGATCTCGCCAGGTGGCGAACGAGCTGTTGCGGGCACGGCGGACGTACACACACGAGTGGAAACCGGGTGAGAAGGCCTGGTTGCACTGTCCGCAGGCTCCGTTGGCAATGTCCCCGAAACTGTTGAGGCCATGGCGGGGCCCGGTCGAGATTGTGCGGGTTTTACGGCCCCAGTGTGTTCATATTAAGTGGGGAAAGCGTTGTTGGTATGTTCACCCCTCCGACTGAAACCATTTACGGCGCCACACACCCTTCCTTCATGTCCAAATGGCCGAGCATGTGATGTGTCTGTTGACTCGGGGAATGGGACGTCACCACCTGATCCTCACATGTCTCTACCTGACCCGCTTCCAGGTGTCTCGGAATTGACGGCCGCTGACCACCGGCAGTCGGATCCCCTCAGCAACTGCGGATCTGGGGAGGCCGGTCAAGGCCCTTGTCGACCGCCGGGGCCGCCGGTCGAACAAACTCGGCCGGTGCCGTATGACGGCCCGGCCAAGCGGACTCACGCTAAATCACGCCGCTTCTCGTGACGGTGGGGGTCTGGTTGCGCCGGGTCGCGATTGTGAGTCACGGGACGGCGGAACGTGGGTTGTGTACATATGTTTATTTTTTTCCTCTTTCTCTTCCATTAACCTTGGTTATGCGTTCTTCTTGCGGGTGTTAAGGGGCTGGGTTATTTATTGGGGCGTTCGGAGGGTGTTCGTTGTCACTGTTCATGTTCTTGTTGCGTTGCGATTGTTAATTGTTGCTTTGTTATTACGGGGCGCACTGTGTTCGGTTGATTGTCGGGACTGCATCGTGTTGATTAAGGGGGTTTTTACAGCCGGGCCGGCTGTGAGCTATGTGGTGGGGGGTGATGTAGGGGTGGTAAGCGCCGGCATGTAGCGAGTCATTGCGGGGCGGGTGCTTACATCCCGGTCCGCATACAGGTGCCTACATCACGGTCCGCATGTGGGTGTTTACATCGCGGTCCGCATTAGCCCCGCCCTATATAAGGCGGCGCGCGGGAGCGCTCGAGGTAGTTTTACACCAGCGAAGATAGAAGACAGAGAAGCCTCCTAGGACCCTGGGACCCCTAGCCCCGCTGCCCTTATCAGGGCCGGGTCTCTATGTGGCCCAGTGGTGAGACCCTGGGTACTCATCAGCCCGACGTCCTTATCAGGGCCGGGTTGATGGGCCAGTGGTCGGGTAGCCTTCAGTAACAATGTAGCCAGTGTAGGCTCAGAACAGTAACAGTGTAGGCACGCCTTGTGTAGGCTGTATAGTGTCTGTGTTACGTGAGTGAGATAATAAAGAGGAGTGCTGCCCCGTTCACTCGTCTCCTGCCGGATTACTACATTACACATGTATACTGTGTATATACAGGTATCCCTCGATTTACGAACGTTCGGTTTACGAAATTTCGCGGTAACGCAATTGACAAATTATGGGCATTTTTCTATTAACGATATCGAATTTCGGTGGAAAGGAAATTTCACACGGCACGCACCACGAGATTAAACGAACCACCTGGGAGGCTGCATCATCCTTTCATGATAGTGTTACGGTATCCCAGAAAGTACAAGAGTAACGCCTCAACATCACCTTTCCAGTTATTTTAAGATGCAGATCTTTTGGTGAGTACCCTAAAAAGGTTATTTATATGTTTGTGTTCGCAAACACAAGGCAGATCTGAAACACGGCAGAACCAATACCTCTGTCGTGGCTGACCATTGTTATAACACTGTGGACTCGCATGCTATTGTTTTTTTCCGAGAACAAGGTACTCTACAAACCTTCGGACTACTATTAAAGCTTTGTTCATGAAGCCATCCAGATGTATAAACATAGACATAACTTCAACCGAGAAGATGGATAGAAATTGAGCAATCATTGGAAGGATGTTATTAACCAGGTAAAACCTTAACTGTTTATGGTTGTTCCATCATATCTGCCGGGTACCAGTCTGTTTTTTCGAGTAAATTTCCCCCTCCCCCGCATCCCCAGCGTTTGGCATTGCTGCTGCATTGGCATTGTTGCTTCGTTGGCATTGTTGCTGCATTGGCATTGTTGCTGCATTGGCACTCGTGCACCGCCCGTGCATCTGCTGTTGTTATTGGTGCACTTGGGCTACGCCCATCCCCAAACCCTTATTAACAGTTTGCCTTTAGAGGCTGACTCCTTTGCCTGATGACGACTGCTTATGTTGTGATTGAAACGTCGTTATTTGTTTTATTTTATTTCTAACTAAGTGACTTTACCGAAAGAACCCAAGAGTATGGATTCCTGCAGTCACGAAAGCTTCAAATCAAGATTATATTTTTAATTAATTATTATTCAATCGTTTTAATATAATGTTCTTTATTTTTATTATTTGTAAAAGTTATGTAAAAGTCTATTTTTAGGTTAGGAGTAGTGTTGAAATGACCGAAACGCATCCCTAATTTATAGTATTAAATGGAAGAGAAAAGCCATTCCGATTTACAAATTTAATTTTACATGTTTATTGAAGAACGCATCCCTTTTTAAATCCTTTATATTAAATTCACTTGCGCGCTTGCTTGCTTGCTTGCTTACGACCGTGCAAATATTTCGGTCGTTTTTTAACCCACTTCCCGTGATCCAATCGAGCTGACATTTTCCACACAGACTCGTTGTGCGTGACAATTCATGTTCGTGAATTTTTTTTCCAAAATTTTACATTTATTCAAATAGAACTCATTCATGGCTTTGGCTGAACGTCACAGTGTAGGAGCCCAGAGCGTGACACCTCCACAGGCCCTGGCGGAGTAGCGCAGTTGGTAGCGCCCTCGCTTCCCATGCCCAAGGTCGCGGGATCGACCCCCGCGTCCTCCACAGGTGAATATATTTTTTACATTTATTCAAATATAACTCATTCATGGCTTTGGCTGAACGTCACAGTGTAGGAGCCCAGAGCGTGACACCTCCACTCCCTGGCGGAGTAGCGCAGTTGGTAGCGCCCTCGCTTCCCATGCCAAAGGTTGCGGGATCGATTCCCGCGTCCTCCACAGGCGAATATATTTTTAAATCCTTTATATTAAGTTCACTTGCTTGCTTGCGCGCTTACGACCGTGCAAATCTTTCGGTAATTTTTTAACCCACTTCCCGTAATCCAATCAAGCTGACATTTTGCACACAGACTCGTTGTGCGTGACAATTTATTTTCGTGAAAAAAATTCCAAAATTTTACACTTTTTAGGCAATTTTTTTTTATATTTAATTACCAATTGCTTAATGGTGGCAGGCAATCATCTGACCCATAGGTAGCAGCCATCTCAAGCCAGAGGACGAGAGGACTCTAGCCGCCACGCATTTAAAGGATTTATAGTGAAAAACTTTGTTTTTACGGGTACATTTTTTTATATCGAGGAATACCTGTACTGTATATAGGGGTGCCTGTACTATGTGTGTAAGTTGTTATGCTCGTGTGTGGAAGGAGCTGTGAACCCCTCAATTTTTCAATGACATTAACAAAACCCGTGGAGTAAATGCCAAAATAAGCTTGTGGGAGTGCAAGAAGCCCTGAGTAGAGAGGCGTTTATGATGTGTTCTGGACAAACCTCATTTGGCAGAGCCAGGAGATTTTAATCACTAACATGCTGTTCCAGCATTAGCGCATGCACACAACATTACACTGTAGATGCACGCTGGGTCCAAGAAATAACATCTGCTGGACTATACAGAGAAGGAACAGTGAATGCGGGCCTATGTCCACAACCTACCATGGAGATTATCTGCCCACTGACGATCAGCATATAATCTGTAATAGGCACATGTCATTCTTCTACTGCAGTAGTGGGCATCCGCCAAGGACCTAATTTAAACCCACAATAACCTGGCCTAGGCTAGGTGATGAAGGTTGCAAGTAAGAATGTCATAATCGCTTGCAGATGGGGTTTGCATAATCCCAACCTCTTCCTCATACTGAGGAGAAATGGATCAGGTTCATGACTGTGGCTCATGCAGCTGCAATAGCTGCATTTGGTACGCAATCCAGACTTCCACAAAGATCTTAGCCAATGAAGGAGATATTCCACCTTGCTGAGAGAAATCAGCAGGCTCATTCCCACCATCAACAACATATTCTTAGGTTTTTTCGGTAAAGTCACGTAGGTTAAAAATTTAAATTAATAAAAGTTAAATAAAAATAAAATAAAAATCACGACGTTTCGGAGGCAACACAAGCTTCCGTCTTCAGGTGGAGGATGACAATATAATCTCTCTAATTTCATGGCAGCGATTTCAGCCGCATCATCTCTACATAACAAAAAGGCTCAGTCCCTTTTACATGCACCTTTACATCATCCGCACCTAGTTTACACAACAAAGGCTCATTCCTAACAGCGTGCTTCAGCTGCACCGAACCTCACAAAAATAATATTCAGGGCCTACCTTGGCTCCTCCCACCCTCAACCAGTATATATACAAATACGGTTTTCTTGGAATTTCTCTCACTTGATACAGCTATCGTGCTGTGACTGTTCCACCTGAAGACGGAAGCTTGTGTTGCCTCCGAAACGTCGTGATTTTTATTTTATTTTTATTTTACTTTTATTAATTTAAATTTTTTCCTACGTGACTTTACCGACAAAACCTAAGAATATGAATCCTTGCAGTCACGAAAGCTTCAAATCTATAATTAATACCCTCTACGGGGAGGAATTCCACCTATCTGTTAGAGTTTTTAACAGAAAACGAGAAAAGAAGTCACAGCTTCTCGAAACGCTGGCCTTCCTAAAGAGATGCCGAGATAACAAGGTAATGCCCATCGCTTTCACACTCACATCTGCTGCTGTGTCGTCACCGAACTCTAAACAGATTTTATTTAAAGCTAGCCTATCACTAATATCGGAGAGAATAAGGTTACTCCGATCTGAACTCAATAATTTAGATAAGACTCTCTTACAAACACATTTAATGTTAACACAAAAAATGTCCCCTTCCGATTGGGACCACGTTGACAACATGACTTCTGTTTCTGCTGACTCAATGTCAGCCAAATGCAAAGCTAACCTGATTTCTAAATTCAACCTCCTATCTAAGAAGAAACCAGAGCCACACATCACAAAGCTGGATGTCAAAAAGGCCGTTATTAATCAGAGTAACATCCCAATATCTTACAATTTGAAGACGGTACTAGCCAGAGGATTAAATTTCGCTGTCACCCCTAAATATATACTAGTAGAGGATGTGATTTCTTAGATTGATGTAGCCCTCAGAGGCATAGGACACATCCATGCGGATGTAGCAAGAGCTGAAATAGCCACTATTCTTAAGAATGCTAAGAAACCCACTAGTAACATTAGCAAAAACGAACGCTCTGAACTCGCGGACCTAAAAAAGAGAGATGATATTGTCATCCTCTCGGCAGACAAGGGCAATGCCACGGTCATCATGGATAAAGATTCATACAACAACAAAATCCTGGACCTACTTAATGATGGGAGTTACTCCAAAATAAAAAACGATCCTTCTAACAGCCTAACGACAAAAACTAACAAAATCATCACGAGTTCGACTTCCCTAATCGAACCAACCAAACGTCCCTCTCTAAAACCATCAGCGGCAAGACCTCCCAGACTCTATGGTCTTCCCAAGATCCATAAAGAAGGCACCCCGCTACGACCCATCGTGTCGACGATCAACTCTCCTACGTACAAACTGGCCCGGTTTCTATCAGATACTCTGCTTCCCTTCACAGGCAAGACCTCTTCAGCAGTACTCAATTCAACCCAATTAGTCTCTATGGTCAAGGACATGGTACTATCTCCTGATGATATCCTCGTCAGTTTTGATGTAGTATCTCTGTTTACCAAGGTCCCAGTACCTGACACCCTAACAATAATTGAGGACTTGGTCCAACATGGATTGAATTCGGATGTGCCTGCGCTGGTTAGGCATTGCCTCACCAACACTTATTTTACCTGGAATGGCACCTTTTACAAACAGAATGAGGATACCCCTATGGGCTCCCCCTTATCACCAGTGATAGCCAACATGTTCATGGAAAAGTTTGAATCAGACGCCATCCAGACATCCACCCTGCGTCCTTCCCTGTGGAAGAGGTATGGTGGAAGGGGATGGGAAGAGATTCCAGATAAATTAAATAAATATATGCACCTGATTAAACCAAACTACAGGTCACCTCCTGGTCGCAAAGGGTCAGACCACACAGGGTCAAAGTGTATTCATCACAGAGGGGCTGTCACTATCCATTGTGCCGCATGGACCCAAAAGACGGAGCAGCCAGCCATTGGTAGTGAAGATGTCAGTGAAGATAGTCGTCGTACATTGAAGTTATAAAGTGTCTAAATACGACGTGCAAGCGCAAACAGTACAAACTCAATAAGACGATCCAATTTATACAAGAAAACTACTTGCGAGGAGTCAATGAATCATTTCACACAGCT
>JAAXLI020003205.1:0-11278 GCA_014621495.2 Entosphenus tridentatus | reverse complement strand
TATTCCCGCTCACGGCCGACACCAGTGATGATTATCTGAGCCGGTCCTGGGCCTCCCCTAGGTTGACTCGGCCTCAAGTTGCACCTGGCGAGACGTGTAAACACATCTGGGGAGACGAAGGGCGGTCTGGCGCGGTGCTGCTGGCCACACACCCCCTCGTGTGCGGTGCCGGCCTTCATAGGTGCTACTCGCTAAGGGCACTTGCCCCAAAAGTCTGAAGGCAACACAGGGGGAGATCTTTGTTTTGTGTGTGTGAGATTGGACGCGTGCGTATGTATCATGGCGCGTGTATACGTCGGACGTCCTTAACACCGTACACAGCCAACCGCACACGAAGCGGAGGTGCGGAATGTGCGACTTTGTCTTGCGTGTGAAGGTGAGAGTGTGTTTGAAGCGGAGTGTGTTGACGTATCCGCGTGCGTTTTTCTTCGTGGCTTTGTGTGTGTGTCTGCGTGTGAAGGTGAGCGCGCGTGTGTACACATGCACGTGTACGTACTGTTGGCACCGTGTGGGGAGTGTTGACCATACTTCACCACTCTGGTCAGTGTGGGTTGGTGAGGTCGGCAGTGCCAGCTCTTGGTTGTCATGTTGCCACTGAGATGTTAACCGTGGACCGGTTAACATCTCAGAGCGTAGTGCTCTAATCACTACGCCACCGAAAATAAGCGCGTATGTGTGTGTGTGCGTTTATGAGTGGTAGTGTAGCGGTTAGTGCGCTACGTTATGAACCCGGCGACCTGCGTTCGACTCCTGCTCACGGCCAATACCGTTGAGAATTATCTGAACCGGTCCTGGGCCTCCCCTAGGTTGACTTGGCCTCAAATGAGTACCTGGTGCGGTGTGTAAACATCGCCACTGGAGAGACAAAGGCGGTTGGGGGGCGTGGTGCTGGCCATCCACCCACTTGTGTGCCGTGCCGGCCTTCATAGGTGCTCGCTAACAGCACTTGTCCCAACAGTGTTGAGGCTATATGGGGGATCTTTATCTTTGTTTTTGTTGGCACAGTCGGGGGCACAGCTGGTGCATCAGCCAGTCATCTCAGCCAGTCGACCCATGGCACTTGCAGGGTCTGTCCCATGAACTCCTCCTCCTGTCAGCGAGCCTTGGACACTTTGACTTGATGTCACCGTCACTTTGTGGCGAATTCCGGGTGTTGGTATTGGTGTGTATCTGTGAGTGTGCACTTTCACGGCCTCATGCTGCAGCCGTTCACGTGATCCCTTCCACGGCTAACATCGGCGGCGAGTGATGGCTCATCGGATTCCTCCGGTATGAATAAATATTCTGATCTGAGCATCTGAGCTCACCCTGGGCGTCGCCTCGGTCCACTCGGCCTTCACATCCGTTCCTCGCTCACAGCACTTGCCCCAACGGCCTGGGCGGCTATACTGGGACGGGGTGGATCTTTATTTTTTGGAGTGCGCTGCTGCTGCTGCTGCTGGTTGCTGCTCTCCAACGTTCATCGCTCGAGGCCGCGCGAGTCCGGGCACGGCGCGGAGAAGCGGGGAAGACTGGTTCTGTCTCCCCCCTCTCTCCCTGTCGCTCTCCCCCCCACCTCTCCCCACTTCTCCCCCCCCTCTCTCGCTGTCGCTCTCCCCACCACTCCCGGTCTCTCTACCCCCCCTCCATCCCTGCCTCTCTCCCCCCTCCCTCCCCCCCCGTCTCTCCCCCTCCTCTCCCGCTTCTCCCCCCCCCTGTCCCCGTCTCTCATGGGGAATGTGGAACAAAGACAAAGATCCCCTTTGTAGCCTTCACAGACTGTTGGGGCAAGTGCTGTTAGCTAGCGAGCACCTATGAAGGCCGGCACGGCACACGAGGGGGTGGGCGGCCAGCACCACGCCCGGCCGCCTTTGTCTCCCCAGTGGCGATGTTTACACACCGCACCGGGTACTCATTTGAGGCGGAGTCGACCTAAGGGAGGCCCAGGAGCGGTTCAGATAATCGTCACCGCTGTTGACCGTGTGCGGGAATCGAACGAGGAGAGATACAAACACACGAAGTGGGGTGGGTGGGGGGTGTGGGCTCACTCCTCAGCTGTGCCCCCTACTCTGCCAACGATGCACACCCGCGGATTCTTCAGTCCCAACGCATACCACAGAAACACTTCCGTGATTCCATGCGCTACGAGGAAGGGCCATTGCCCGAAACGTTGCCCGTCACGTGTGCGGTGTTGTTTGACGAATGTGTTGAGTCGTGCGACGCGTGAGCACCGCTGCCACTGCAGCAGCGTCACCACTCTCCCTAAAACTTACGCTGCAGAAAATGTGGACCCCCACCTGTGTATGTACGGGGATAGAGTGTTTCCCCCTCGCACGCGTGGTGCGTTTTCTCCGGGTGCTCCGGTTTCCTCCCACTTGTGTATCAACACACATTAATTGGCCGAAGACTTCTTCATATGTAGTGGACTGCAGTGCTTGGGCAATTGCCAGAACCGGCTCCTCGCCGACGTGTAAGCCGCTGCTGCTGCTGCCGCCGCCACTGCTGCCTTCCCGCTCGTCTGTGGTTCATCCTCCTCCTTGTGCCTCTGGCTTGTCTCCCTCTCTCTGTCTCTCTGTCTCTGGAGTCATCCCCTCTTTACGAGAGCGATGAGCGGGTACCGTGCATCGGTGGTGACGCAGCGTTACGAGTTGCCGCGATGATTATTATTGTTGTTGTTCGGGTCATCCCGCGTATTCTTCCCCATGATGTCCGTCCGTCGTTTCGCCCCCGCGCGCTGAAAAAGTTCCAGCGCCAGGCTCCCCGGCGTGCGGAGCGAAACGTCGGACAACGTGACGCGCGAACGTGCGCGGCACGAGCCGAAGACGGAGCGCCGTACGGCAGCGCCGCCACGGTATCGGGAGGCGGTACCACCGCTCGCGGTGACCTCATCGTCACCCTCTCCCTCCCTGTGACCCCTCCGCCCGTTACCCCCCCCCCATCCCCCAATCAGGCATCTCCTCGCGTGTCCTCCGACGATGTCTACGACGTGCCCCCCTCACTGGGGTGCGCCACCCCCCCACGGCCCAACACCCGGACGGGCCAGGCCCCCCTGCACCACCACCTCCTCCACCACTACAGCAACCACAACCAGCAGCAGCAGCAGCAGCACGGCCTTCATCTACTGGCATCAGGGGCAGGCGGGGAGCAGGAACTTCAGGTGAGGGGGGGGAGCACAGGGCGCCTAAGCCCACCAACAGCGTGTGTGTGTGTGTGTGCGTGCGCGTGTGCGTGCGTGTGTGCGTGTGCGCGCGTGTGTGCGCGCGTGTGTGCGTGCGTTCGTGTGTGTGCGATAGTGTAGCAGTTCGCGCGCTGCGCTATGAACTCGGCGACCCGGGTTCGATTCCCGCTCACGGCCAACACCAGTGACGATTATCTGAGCCGGTCCTGGGCCTCCCCTAGGTCGACTCGGCCTCAAATGAGTACCTGGTGCGATGTGTAAACATCGCTGGCCACCCACCCCCTCGTGTGCCAAAGTGCCAACCTTCATTTGCACTACTTGGTAACAGCACTTGTCCCAACAGTCTGTTAAGGATAAACGGGGGATCTTTGTCTTTGTTGTGTGTCTGTGTGGACGTTGTGTCTAAACGTGCCCGGCCCTCGCAACGCCACCACCGTTACTCCTCAAGGATCGTCGCTCCCGGTGACACCACAAGGGCACTTTATTTACGAATGCTTTCCAACCGAGGTCGAGCGCGTAAGTGCACGAGCTCTCGCGAAGACGATCCGATGTAAATTACAATTTTTTGTTGTGATGCTCTACCAGGGGGACTTGCGGTAAAAAAAAATCGGCAGTAAAAGGATCAGCGGTTGTCGGCCGCCTGTAACATCAGCTGACACTTGCACTGTGACGCCGGCGCCGCACGACGGGCGCCTCCCATGGCGAACGGCGTCACGGCATCTGCACCGTCCACCGCGGGCGAAGCAGGTGGCCTCGCGCGGCTGCCGCTACGATTGACGCGCGCGCCGCACACGCGACGCGCTATCACACGGGCCGGGTCGCTGGTAATTTTTTTTCTGTAACCGTGAGCCATCTTAAAACGACGACGTTTAGGCCCCGGCCACCGCTGTTAAAAACCCATGGGCGATCGCGCGCGCCGGGGGTGGGGGGGGGGTGTCGGTTGTCATTCCTCGGCGCTAACGGAGCTTCGGAAAAACCCTGGCGTCGCGCGACCTCGGTGGAGACGGGAGGCCGGGCGCGTAGCTACAGCTACAAGGTGAGAGCCGCCGCGCCTGAAGGCCCTCCTCCTCTGACCGCGCCTGCCTCCCCCTCGGGCCCAGGTGTACGACGTGCTGCCCGCGAGTGGGAGGGGGGGCGGCTGTGGCGGCGGCCAGGACGTGTACGACACGCCGGCGTCGCTGGGCCGCATGGTGCCCCCCGTGCCCTCCGTGGCTCAGCAGCACCAGCAGCAGCAGCATCATCAGCAGCAGCATCATCATCATCAGGTGACGTCTTGCGTGATCACGCACAGCATGGGCACACGTGGTGAGCACAGTGTATTGTGAAGTCAGTGGCGTGCGGTGAAAGCGTCGATTTGTCTTCAGCAATGCCGTAACCTCCAAGGACACGCGGCCAAGGCTTCGCGTCTCATCTCAGTGTATCAATATGGGTTGGCTTCTATAAATGTCCACACGATAAGCCACTTCGTTGAGCTGTCATTTGTGGCCAGGTCGCTTCTGAATAAAGAGCTACATAGCTCAGTGGGCCTTGCCTGGTAAAATAAAAAAAAAGTGTTAGTTAAATTTTTTGTTTAATCTTCCCGCCTCGCCCTGTTTCAGATGGAGACGATGGCCTCCGTGGATGAGACCTACGATGTCCCTCCGGCCTTCGGGGGCCGCAGCGTGCAGCAGGCGACCTCCGGTGCCGACGGACAGCGTCAGGCAGCAGCATCCAACGGCTACCCACGCCAGCAGCAGCAGCAGCAGCAGCTGCGGCATCAGCCGACGAGGAACGGCAACCACGCTCACGCCGCCGAGTCGCGGCGCTCCTCGGACGACGAGGTGTACGACGTGCCGGCGCTCGCCAGGGGCGCGCGGGGCGAGACCCCGGCGCCGGAGAGGCCGCCGGGGCCCGCCTTCCCCTACGCGGGCACCAGCAGCGCCGCGCCGCCCCCCCCCGGCCAGGAGATATACGACATCCCGCCGGGCCTGCAGGCGCCCAGGTCCGAGCCGCGCGAAGCGCCGGCCGCGGCGGCGGACGACGCCGAAGAAGACGTCTACGACTGCCCCAAGCCCGCGGTGCCGGCCGGTTCCGCCCGTGCGGGGAGCTCGGAGCCGCCGGTCCCGCACGGCGGGAGGGCCGCCGTGCCGGACTCGCGGCCGGCGGCGGCGGCGGAGGCCTCGGCGGAGGGCCCGTCGGCCTCGCAGGACATTTACGACGTCCCCAGGGAGGTGTACGCCTCCGTGCGCAAGGCGAGGTCGGAGGCGGCGTCGTCGCGGGACTGCGAGTACGACGTCCCTCCGGCGGCCTCGCGCGATGCCGCTTGCGCCGAGCCGCGGTCGATGGCGCCGGGAGTCGGGCACCAGGCGGCCGCCGCCGTCGGGGCGAGCGTCGGGCGGGGCGGCGGCACGCCCTCCTCCTCCTCCTCCTCCGCGTGCGTCGACGGCGCGTCGACGGCGCCGGCGAGAGCCTCCAAAGACGTCGCGTCGCCGCATTCCGGCTCCCGGCAGCAGCAGCAGCAGCAGCGAGCGGCACCCGTGGCGTACGTCGGGGGCGCGCACGGATCGTCAAACGGGCCAGCGGGCCCGCAGCGCGGGGGCCCCGTGCCGCTCGGGAACGGCCTCTCCCACGGCGGCGGCGGCGTCGTCGGCCACAACGGGGTCGGCTACGGCGACGGCGGACCCAGGAGGTTGCCGGCGGGTGGCGCGGACCGGCCGGGGGGCATTCAGGCGCGGCCGCTGCCGTCGCCGCCACCTTTCCCCGCCGTGTCGTGCGGCGACGGGGACGACTCGGCGGACGGGTCGTGCGACCCCGGCTCGGACGAGTACGACTACGTCCACCTGCAGGTGAACGCCGTGGGCTCGCGGTGTCCCGTCGGTGAACGGCAGCGAGGTGTTAACTTTCTCGCCTGGAGTTTGCGTGTTTCTCTCCCCGTGGTCGCGTGCATTTTTCTCCGGGTCCTCCAGTTTTTTCCTCCACGTTTAAAAACATGTTTTGAGGGTATTTGGTTGCGATCAAGTTCCACGTGATAAGCCCCTTTGTTAAGCCATCATCTGTGGCCAGGTCTCATCTGAAAGAAGAGCTATATAACTCAGTGGGCCTTACCTGGTAAAAGAAAAAAATAGTTTAGCTTCATTTATTTGGGCTGGGGAGTATAACCGCGTTGCCAATTTTTTTTTATTCCGAAGTGATTTCTGGGTCAGATCACAAACTGAAACGTGCGTCGTACGTGTCCATCACACCTGGGTGGCGTGCTTCCCATGCGTAATATGTATTTATGGGAGCGCCGATTCTGTTGTCGACAGATCCCCACTCGCCGGTCAGGCCAACTGGTGGCCGCCAACGTAAACTCAAACGGGCGATTTTAACGACAAAAGGAGTTCACAATTTCCATTTACAATGCGTTTGTTGCATTGCGGTGGAGAATAATTGGCACATAAACAAATACACACACACTGCGTATGCAGTGCACAGGTATCCCTCGATTTACGAGGGGGAGGCAACCTTAAAAAAAAAACACATTGCGTACATCGAGAAGAAATTTCCCACGAGTTTAATCCCAAAAAAATGCGAGGTGCGTTTCGTTCCACGTCTTTCATAAACAACGGCGCTACGCCTCCTCTACATGAAATGAATGCTGAGCCACTTGCCTGCTCCCGAGGTTCGGAGGTGAACAGGGACACCCAGACCCCGCAACGTGCAGACATCCCGGAACGGGAAAGGGTTAACGAGTGTTTGCACGCGTGAGAGGAGACCTGGAGAAAACCCGCATTGGCCTTCTGGCGAGCCAGGATACGGCACCCCCTCGACGTTCAACGGGAGGGGAGTTTGACAAACGTTGCGTGCAGTGATCCACCTACCCTCGCGTCATTGCCTGTGCCACCATTGACACCCTCCCACCCCTCGCCTCCTCTCCTTCCTCCTCCTCCAGGCAAAGGATGACCCAGAGCCGGAGAAAACGAGCAACGGGATGGGACCGATTAAAGATCAGATCGAGTTGATTCAGGTGAGCGCTCGTCGCACGTTTGACGCGTGCGGCAGGTCGCGTGGCGTAATGGAGGGGGGGGCGGCAGTGTGGCGGGGAGCATGCCGAACTACGAACCCGACGACCCGAGTTCGAATCCCGCCGGTAACGCCGACGAATATTTGAACCGGTCCTGGGTCCTCCCCTAGGTCGACTCGGCCTTAAATGGGTACCTGACGCGGTGCGTAAAACAACGGCTCTGGGAAGACAAAGGCGGCCGGGCTTGGTGCTGGCCACCCCTCGCGGCCTTACGGGGGCGCGCTGCTCGCTATCGGAACTTGTCTTTGTGAAATTCCATTGGGTCGCCCAAATTCGTGCGAGGGCCACGCACGAATGGGGGCGATCTTTGACGTCTTTAAAAACGATGACCCCCCCACCCACTCACCCCGCTGTGGTTTGAGTGCGACGCTTCTAACCACCATTTCCCCTATTCCGTCCCCCGCCCCCCACCGTGCTTGTCTCTCGGCATGCAACAATCCACCACTGCACCTCCTGAATGAACCTATAAATAGTCGTGGATCCGGCGGTGTAGCGTGACTTTGATTAAAGTTGGGGGCGGCGGGGGACGACACCGTCACTGTTGTAAACCTGAAACGAATGTTAAACGCCAAACGGAATGAGTAAAGGTGCGACCTTGCATCTGTCGACTCTTCTAACACGTGTGTAATTATTGCATGGACATTGTTTAATGTCCCTTAAGGATTTAGAAGGGGGTGGGGGGGGGCATGGCGGAGGGTGAGTTGACGGGTTGAGCCGTATGAATGAATGGGCAGCTTACGGGCGACCTGTGCAGAGTGCGTTGTTGATGATTTATTTTTTCATCATCGGCTCGGTTCATGACGGAAGTGTGTGAGCGGCGTCCGGGCCACCCCACCGCTCCTATCTGATTACAGTTACATTGCTGATATCGTTGTCAGTATTGTTCCGTTCACACGAAGGGGTTTCGCAGCCGACATGATTCTGAATCGATATTTTGGGGTTCGGGGCTTCCGTACACCACGTGGCCACATGTTGTGGACTCTCCGGCAAGCTGGATTTTTACTCTGAATTTGGGCATGAAAACCTTGATCAGAAGAGGTAAAACAACAACCAGTAATGATGACCGGCGCGTCGTTAAACGCGCGTGTACCACGTGACAATTTTGTTGGGCTGCGTCTAACTATTTTTATTTTACCAGGTAAGGTCGACTGATTTATCGAGACGTGACCTGGCTATTGCTATCGAGAGCCCAACGAATTGGCTTTTCACGTGGAAATGTATAGCAGCCAGATACTCTAAATGCATGTTTCTAAATGTGGAGAGAAAAACCGGAGGACCCGGAGAAAAAAATCCATGCGACCATGGGGAGAACACGCAAATTCCAAATATACAGGCGTCAGTCGGGATCGAATCCACAACCACTTGTTGTATACCAGGCGAGGCAGTTGACTCTTTAGAGTGCGGTCGGGTCGCTACAGTTGTCTGCGGTGAGTACAACGACGCTATGCCTCTCTAAATAAAATGTATGCTAACTGCTTGTGCGTTCCGAGATTAAGTGGTGACCGGGACACCCACCCTGCAGACGTCTTGGAACGGGAAAGGGTTAACATTGCGTCGGGTAGGTTCAGGGGAGAGCGGCGGTGGGAAGGGGGTCTTTGAGCACTTATTTGGCGAGACCATGACGTGGCCAGACCCAAAAATCGAGTAACAATCAAAATATGATTACGATCACGCTGCTGTTGTTGTTGTTGTTGCCGCTGCCTCTGACCGGCCGTCCCACGTGCTCCCACCCCCCGTGCAGGTGTACCGCTTCGAGGGCGGCCCGACCCAGCCGGCCGCGGGCTGCGCCGGGCCCCTGGAGGCCCTGTGCCGCCTGCCGCTGTGCGCCCACGACCGCCAGCTGCTGCGCTTCTACGCCGAGCAGGGCGAGGCCCCGCTGCGGGCCCTGCGCTCGGCCGCCGAGTCCTTCGCCTCCCGGCTACGTGGCGGCGGCGGCGGCGACGACGACCCGGCGGACGGGCCCGAGCCCGGGGCGCTGACGCCGCGGCAGCTGCTCGCCCACGGCCGCGCCGTCGTCCTCGGAGGCCACCGGCTGGCCTTCCTGGCCGACGCGCTGGCGCGCGGCGCCCTTTCTGCCGAGCTCCGCGCCGCCACGGCGGCCCTGGCCGAGGCCGTGAGCGAGCGGCTTCGCGCCGTCGCGGCCTCCAGCAAGGCGGCCGCCCTGCGCTACCCGACGGCGGCGGGGGCCGGCGCGTGGGCGCTGCGGCGCGAGACGGAGGCCCGCGTGGGCGAGCTGCTGCAGCAGGCGCACGGCTTCCACGAGCTGCTCACGCGCCTCGCCGGCATGGCCACCGCCAGCGGACACTCGGGCCCCTAGGGCCGAGCGGAGGCCTCCGGGGCGACCCCGCCGCTTACGTCGTAGAGACCCGGGGCGGGCCTACGCGAGGGGAGGGGGGCAGGGTTGGTGGGGGAGGGGCCCGGGGTGGCGTCTGGCACCGTGGACACCGGGGGCACGTGGGCCAGCGTGGCGGCCACTGGCGGCGGCCCTGCTCCTGCGGAGGAAGCTGGCGTGAAACGGGGCGTCAGGAAGAGGGGAGGCCCCAGGGTGCTGTTGGCACAACGCTCGTGTGTGCAGTGGCCTGGCGTGGTCACAGCCCCAATGGGTGATTGCCTCACTCACCCCGAGTACAATGTTCTCACTGTGGAGTTTCCTGGCAGCATTCACTGATAACCACTGGCGCGCCAACTTCTGTTAGATAAAAACATTGTTTTTTAAATAAATTTCCCCAAAATATGGATTAATACCATCTGCTGCTCCCCCTGCCGATTGGGTGACTGGGGATGGCGACTTCCGATCGACGCGCTCTTCCACAAAACCCCATGTCAGGGTCATGCACAGGCCGCGTACGACTTGCTCCCGGTCAAGGCCCTGCCGACGACGATTGGCCTCAAAATTCCCGGGCGCCCGCCGTGACCTCGGGTCTTGCGGTTCCGCATGAACCGAGCGAAGCTCACGACCCGGTCGCGTGTTTATGCGGAGCGGCCGCGGACACGTGACACCTCTCCTTCATTGCCTCCCTTGTCGATTAAAAACAACAGCAGTCCCTGGGCATCAGGGAAGATCCCACATCCCCCTTCTCGGCGATGTCCCGGGAGAACCACTCTCGTCACTCGAGGCCATGGTTTGTTTTGGGCTCACGATTTGCACGACCCGCGTGTCCGTCTGTCCGTCCGTCCGTCCATCTTGTCTGTCTTCTTTGTATTGTTTGTTGTGGATCGTACCATCCCTCGCCTAAGTCTGCTTAGGCGAGGGATGGTTCTGCGGAGAGTCCAATTGTGTCCCACGCTCGGCATGCAGGTCTCCTCGTGGCCCTCGGCGCGAGTTGACGCCAAGCGACCGCCGAGTTTGAATCGCGAGAGGCCTGGCGGTTGTGGTTGGGCGGGTGGAGGCAGCAATTCGCGCGGAGCGTCGGGGGGGGGGGGGGGGGGAATGGTGGGGCCGGTGTCGCCTGTGAAGGGGGCTGACGTTCGTCCTTCGCGACGGCTGTCGTGAGCGCGGTGGACGAGGACCTTCTCCGTCGTCAGCGTCGCGACTGACATTTCCACTCCGCGCGTCTCTCTCCATCACCCCCCCACCCCTCACGTCGCCACCGCTCCCACACCCTGCTCTCCCCTCTCCCTTTCCGGAGTTTTTTTTGTCTGTAAAGTGGCTTTGGCCGCAGCGACGGACGCAGGAGGATGCGATTGCGGGGGGTTGGGGGGGGGGTTTCGTGTTCCACGAACGATGTCCGTGCAAAGGAGGGGGGTGGTGGTGGCGGCCCACCAGCGAAATGTCCCTGGGTGACTTCCCCTCCTCTGCCTAAAGCCCGAAACCTTCGGCCACCCCCCAACCCCACCACGTGGGGTAGCGGCTGCACGTGGGTAGGGAAGGTGGGTTGGGTGCGGGGGGTGGGGATGGCATCCGGATGTCGGGGGCGTGCGCCGTACTTCACCTTTATCTGTCATCGCGCACGGGGGAGATAACGTCGCGTCGCCGCCACCGCGCCGAGGGACCGGCGGGGCGTCGCCGCGCCCGGGAAGGCGGCTTCTCAGGGTGACCCTCCACGCGCTCCCCCCATGCCCCCTGCTGCTGCTGCTGC
>JAAXLI020003204.1:0-11283 GCA_014621495.2 Entosphenus tridentatus | reverse complement strand
AACCCGCAAGGGCGTGCCAAGCCACCAAGTCACGACCATGCCTCTCCGCCCCCCCCCCCCCCCACAGTTTCCAGAACATTGCTCCCTGGACCATTGGAACCTCATTTGCCAGTAAAAAAAGTATGATAATTGGTTTTTTACCCTTCTATCTGGCAACAAAACTGCCACATTTTTTTCATTTTCATTTTTTTTATTTTTGAGTTGTGCGCCTTTTGGCGTCATCTGATCAAACTCATGTGAGACTAGGCTCTAAGGAAAGCTGTCTCGGGTGTGGACCAATCAACTTCAAGGAGAGTGCATACATGATCAGAGTTATGTTTTTTTTCATTATGACTGCAGGTATTGTGGTCTATGCAAACATGACTCCTTGTTAAAGAAGGTGTCAGTTTTGTTGCCAGATAGAAGGGTAAAAAAACAATTATCAGAAGCTCCCTCCTTCGTCTTCTTCACTTTGCTGTCTGGATAATGAAAACTGCCTCCACCCGATGAACACACCGTCAGCGAAATCACCGATTCTGAGTCTTCAGGCCTTCAAATGCCGAGCTACGCGCACACACACGCGGGGCATCTGGTAACATCTCCGCGCGCCTTGTAGGGGACTTGCGAGTCTTTGAGCTGCAGTGAACCTAATGATTGTGTCGAATTAGGTGTTGCTACTCGTGTCTGACATGGCCGTTGTTTGCAATTGCACCCGATAATATTAATTTAAAAAACCAGTGTGGTTGAAGTATAATAACCGAACACAATGCAAGATAGCCCGACAAATTGAACGTGAAAAATCTAAAAACCTGTCCCCAAACATGAACTCAAGCACAATATATTTATTTACTTTTGAAACCGCTCCGTCAAATCATTTCAAGTCACTGCTTTGTTTTACTTTTGTTTTCGGGGGGAAAGTGCTCCAAGGTCAGCAAAAGACTTCAACAAATCCCGAGGGACTCCATTTAATCCTCAGAACATCAAGGCAAGCTTTGAATCCGGCCACGTGTTTCCCAACGATTGTGCGTGGGGGGGGGGGGACTCTGCCGTCCGGGTCTTCTGCTCCGTGCGGTGCCCTGTGCGTGCCTGTGCATGCATGCATCTGGCGCTCGCCGGCCGTGTGCTGCAGATTGCCGATCGTCTTTCCAAGTTCTCTTGCATCCTTGCAGCGTGTCGTGGCGCAGCGAGGCGACGGCTCCAGACGACGCTAAAGACGCGGGTGTCTGCGCGGTTGGTTTTTGGTTTGAGAACGAAACGCGTGGCGCGACGACGACCGTTGAAACGAAAAAATTATAATAAAAAAAATTCACGATGAACCACGAAACAAAAACACAAGACGTGGCATAACCCCCCCCGACCCCCCCCCCCCGCCAAACAAACATTCCCTAAACATTCCTGAAAGAGCAGACACGTTCGAACCCGGCGGCGCCAAAAATTCGTTTACCGTCTTACGGCGAACATCGGCAAAGAATGTCAGAACCGGTCACGGGCCTCCCCCCCACTCAGCCCCCCCCCAGGTCCTGTCCTTCCCCCCACACCTCCGATTAGCAATGGTTGGCTACGTCTGGTGCGCAAGAAGTTCAATGTACATTGTTGATCCGTAACAGAGGGGTTTTTTTTGGGGGGGGGGGAGGGTTAGCCATCTAACACCTCTATTATGGATAATATTGGTCGCGAAAGCCCACGTGATAAACTGTACATTGTTCTCCGTTCCCCCTGCAGCACCTCTGATTAGCGACGATTGGCTACTTACGTACGTACAGGTCGACTCAAACGAGTACCTGGTGCAGTGTTTTGTAGAAACAATTGCCCCGGCAGGCTATACGGGTGAAGAGGACCTTTGACACTTGGTCTTTCACGTGGATTTTTCTACCCCGGGTCGTCCGGTTTTAATTTTGTTCCCCCCGCATTTAGAATTGATGACGCATTCTAAATATTTGGCTGCAACTCGAAATTCCCGCGCGATGATAAGCAACTTCGTTGAGCTGCCAGGTCGCTTCTGAATAAAAAGAGCTACACAACACAGTGGGGCCTTACCCGATAAAAAAACATTTTTGTTAGAAAAAAATAGTTTAAAATACGTTTGTAATAGTTTCTTTGGCGGACTACGACACGAACGTGCGGATGACGAGCTGGATGGGTCCCCGGCACACGGGGCACGGCCTGCGCTGCCCGTGGAGCCTCTGGGCGCAGGCGAAGCACGACACCAAGTGGCCCGTTCCCCCGTGCACAATCGTCGCATCCCGTCGGCGCACGCGGCAGATCACGCACGTCTCCGTCAGCCCGGCCACCGCTCGCTCCTCGGTGGCGGCCGCTACCGCCGACGCAGCCTCTTGCTGCTGCTGCTTTCCGCGGCGCTTTGCTGCAGCGGCGGCGGCGGCGGCCATTTTAGCTACCCGGGCAGCCATTTTGACCCCACCGCCGCCATGTCCAACGGCGGTCGCGTCTTCTCCGTTCCCTTCTCCGTCCCCTTCTTCGTCCTCCTCTTCGTCCACCACCTCCACGTCCTCCTCCTCCTGCGCTCCCACCTCGGCGTCGGCCAGAGCCACCGCCGCCACCTCCTCGTCGTCCTCCTCCTCGTCCGAGTCACTGCCCGGGTAGATGCCCGAGTCTCTCTGCGAGTCTCTCCGCGGGGACCAGCAGTAGAGGCAGTAGCGGTGGGACAGCAGGTTCACGATGAGGCACTCGCTGCAACGCCAGCTGCCCTGTGTGCCGAAAACCACCAAAAGATACACGATTAGAATATTCCCTCGTTATTCGTGAGGGATACGTTCCAGAGATGTTTCGCGGGTGATTTTGGCCGACGAATATCACGCGCTGCGTTTGCCCACTACAACCCTTCCTGTTCCCTCTTCACATTGCCATGATATGGCTACCACTCATCAACCCCCATTCATTCAATCCATTCATCATTATTTACTGTCAGAATAATAATTATTCTCATTAAGTGGCTATCACTAATTAAGCCCATTCATTAAATGCATTCATAATTTACTGCTATAATAATTATTATTCTCATATGGCTATCACTCATTGACCCCATTCATTTAATCCATTCATCCATCATGTACTGTCATAATTATTATTCTAATGACATGGCTATCACTCATTAACCCCATTAATTCAATGCATCATCCATCATTTAACTGTCATCAATTTCGCTTTCACCTAACTAATGCATCATCACAGATTTGCCTCCTCTCATCTATTGTATTCACCTCATCTCCACATTGTGCCCTTCTTGATTCTCTGTAAAGCGCCTTCGTTAAGGCGCTTCATCAATTCCGATAAGACAAGATCTCATCACTTTATCTCTCATCACTTTATCTCTCGTCACTTTATCTCTCTCATCACTTTCTCTCTCTCGATGCAGCAGTCGTGTAGAGTTTCAGATGCGAGATTCATGGATAGCCAAACATCGCGGATGGCCAAGTACGTGAATAACGAGGGAATATTTGTTTTATCCCGTGGCTCTCATAGCTCTTATCCAGTCCCTTATGGCCTTCCACCTCTCTCCTCTCTCCTTACACCACAGATGAGGTGGGACGTTGCTAGGTTTGCTCACTTGTGCCAAGAACCAGGGCACTGCAGTGGCTAGGAGACGTTAACTACCTCGCCTGGTATACAGGAAGTCGTGGGTTCGATCCCGACTCTGTCGCCTGCTGTAGGAGTTTGTGGTCGCGTGGATTTTTCTCCGGGTCCTCCGTTTATAATCCCTCCACATTTAGAATCAACGTAACGTGTTTAGAGTGTTTAGCTGCCATACATTTCCCCATGATGATGATAAGCCACATTGTTGAGCTCTCATTTGTGGCCAAGTCGCTTCTGAAAAAGAGCTACAGGGCTCAGTGGGGCCTTACCTGGTAAAATATTTTTTAAAAAATTACATTAATGTTGCACAGGTGTGTGACACGTTTGTGTGTGTGTACAGGCATGAGTATTGTACAAGTGTGCATGTTGTACAGATGTGTATGTTGTATGGGTGTAGCGTGGTTGTGTGTGTGTGTGCTGTATAGTGTGCGTGTTTTGCACGTGTGTGTAGCGTTTGTGTAGAATGTGTGTAGCGTGTGATCTGGACAAAGTCCCATCAGTGAGTTCCTCTGGCAAGCAAAGTCTGCGTTGGCTGGGTCATGCCCAGCCACCGCATGCCTCAACAGCTTTTGTTCGACTGGATAGAGGGGGCTAGATGGGCGCGGCACGGGCTGGAGAAGAGATGGAGTGATGTGGTACAGGAAGACGTGGAGCTGAGTGGACTTGCCGATGACCGGTACCAGCGGTGTCAAGATCGGCCTCTGTTGGAGGAGGCTCGTGAAGGACGCTACGGGGCAGTTGGAGGCAGTCGCCCTCCAACAACAACGGAGGGCGGAGGAGCGACGCTCACAACAACGAGTGAATCGCCGGGCGGCTAAAGCACAGCAAGTTGTCACAGTAGGGGGGCACAGCTGGTGCATCGGCACAGTGATCTCAGTCAGTCGACCCGTGGCACCTGCTGGGTCTGCCCCGTGACCTCCTGCCAGCGGGCGTTCGACACTTCACGTGGCCTCAACGTGGACCTTGCCTGGAACAAGCGTCGTGGCGACGTCACCGCCACTGAGTGGCGGTTGTTGTTGTTGTGTGTAGCATGTGCGTGTGTGTGCCCACTTACGCTGGGGAAGGCCGTGTGTGCACGAAGCACGGCAGAGCCGAGGCCTCCTGCATCCGCTCCCACAAACTCCGTCTCGCAGGGGCTCTGCGACAGAACAAAGACAAAGATCCCCCACCCACCGTGTAGCCTTTAACAGATTGAGGGGCAAGTGCTGTTAGCGAGCAGCAACCTATGAAGGCCGGCACGGCGCACGATGGGGGGGGTGGGTGGCCAGCGACCACGCCGGACCGCCTTTGTCTCCCCAGTGGCGATGTTTACTACACACCGCACCAGTTACTCATTTAAGGCCGAGTCAACCTAGGGGAGGCCCAGGACCGGTTCGGATAATCGTCGCTGGGGAGACCGCACACACACCAACACAGCTCAGTGTGGAAAATAAGAATAGATTTTACTCTTTATGGTAATATAGCAAGGATGCGTTAATATGTTCAAAACACCAAATAGAAACCTACTGATTGGCCTACACCAGAGACAGAAGCCTTCTTTGTGGCCTAGTCTCACCACCAGTGTCAGACCAGAGACTAACTTCAAAAAGCGAACGGCACATGCACAATGCACGTACCAGAGCATTTGATACTGGCAAAAAGGTCCCATAATACACACAGCTCACTCAGCCCACACTCACATCCCCAGGACGGTCCAGACCACGGCCGCCGTGAGCCTCCCACCACCAACGCCACGGCATCACCAGAATCCCAATCTTTTCTTATCCTGGAGAAATCCGACGAGCTATGAAGCTCTTTGTAGTAGTCGGTGGGGGGGGGGGCGCACGTCAATTTATTCCACCCCCCCCAACCACCGCCCCCCGATTTAATAAAAAAATTTGTTCCACGCCACTGCACGTGCCGGATGATTGTTAAACACGTTAAACACATAACCGCGCCAAGCAAGCTATGATCACAAACTAAGTTTCGCATTTCGGCGCATGCGTGCAACTATAAACTGATTTTTTTTATTGATACCAGGTCAGGCCCCACTGACTGAGGTGTGTGTAGCTCTTTCTCAGAAGCGACCCGGCTATCACACACGTGACAGCGCAACGAAGTGTGCTCACACCATAATCGCGTGGGAATTTCGAGCAGCCAAATTCTCTAAACGCGTGACGTTATTAATTCTCAATGTGGAAGGGAAATCTACATTATCACGGGGAGAGAGACACGCAAACTCCACATATACAGCAACAGGCGTCAGGGTCGGGATTGAACCCACGACCTCCTGCACACCAGGCGAGGTAGTTAACATCTCCTAGCCACCGTGATGATGATGAGAGACTCAAACTCCAAATATACAGCAACAGGCGTCAGGGACGGGATGGAACTCACGACCTCCTGTGTACCAGGCGAGGTAGTTAACATCTCCTAGCCACCGTGATGATGATGATGATGATGAAAAACGCAAACTCCAAATATACAGCAGCAGGCGTCAAGGTCGGGATTGAACCCACGACCTCCTGCACACCAGGCGAGGTAGTTAACATCTCCTAGCCACCGCGATGATGATGATGATGATGAGACACGCAAACTCCAAATATACAGCAGCAGGCGTCAAGGGTCGGGATCGAACCCACGACCTCCTGCATACCAGGCGAGGTAGTTAACATCTCCTAGCAACCGTGATGATGATGAGAGACGCAAACTCCAAATATACAGCAGCAGCAGGCGTCAGGGTCGGGATCGAACCAACGACCTCCTGCATACCAGGCGAGGTAGTTAACATCTCGCCACCGCGGCGCCCTGGTTCTTTAAGCTATCACGAGCGATATGTGATCCTCGTCGCAACGATAATAAGACTAAAAATGATATCGGCATCATCACTCGCGATCGATCCACTGCTGGATGAAGGCCTCGCTCAAGACGTCGGCCCACCGCTCGCGATCCCGCGATGACGTTGCCGAGCCGCGCTTGCTGGGCTCGCTGCGTCCCCGTGGCACGGAACGGCCGTGTCGGTGGCAAAGGCCGTCCGTGCCCGTAGACGGTTCGCCACGACACTCCCGGGGGGTTGCAACGCCAACCGGCTCGCTCGCTCGCTCACCTCCTCATCGTCGTCGTCGTTCATCCCGTCGTGCAGGTAGTACTCGTCGCTCAGCACGGACGACACCTCGTACTCCTCGTCGAATCCCCGGCCCTCCGCGTCCGACCCGGAGTCGAACCGGGGCCCGCCGGCTCCGGGGTGCGCCGGCGGTAGCGGCGACGGCGGCCGCTGAGGCGGCGGCGGCGGCGGCGGCGGCGACGCCAACGACGCCGTTGCCGCGTGCTGGGACGCGGCCCAAGCGGCCGTGCGGGCCTGCTTGTTGGTGGGCGCAGTGGCGGCCTCCATCGCTGAGGGCGAAGCGTCGTCGCCGGGTTAAGGTGGGCCATCGTTTGGGAGAGAGCGACGAGGATAACGGGCAGCGAACCGGCGAATTGTGAGATGTACAGTAGAACCTCTGGTCACGACCATAATTCGTTCCATAACTTTGGTCGCAACCCGATTTGGTCGTGACTCGAACCTAATTTCCCCATTGGATTGTATGTCAATACGATTAATCCGTTCCAGACTCCTACGAACTGTATATAAATATTGTTTTTAAAAAATATTTTTAAGCACAAAAATAGTTAATTATGCCATAGGATTAATAGTGTAATAGTAAACTAAATGTTGCAAACATTGAGTAACACTGAGAAAACCTTCTGGCGTGACGGAAGTGAGGAGGAAGATAATTGGGGAGGAGGTTACTGTTGTGAGGGAGAGTTTGCCTCCGCGATGGAAGGACGTTTTCCTTGAGGTGTTTTCTTTCTTGCGATTTCTTCGTCTTCTAAAGTTTCGTCTTCAGGAATTTCTGGGTCAGGGGTTTCTTGTGTTTTTTTTATCCGTTTAGCAGGTGGACCAAGAGTCTCCAAAAACCGATCTAATGCGATGGTGCGGAAGGGGAAATCGGCCGCGGCCGTGTTTGATCGCCACCCGAGTTTGTGTTCGTGACCAGATTCAAAAATTTTGTGAATTTTTTGGTCGGAACCCGATTTTGTCGTGGTCAAAGCGTTCGTGACCAGAGGTTCTACTGTACGTTGAACTTCTTTCGCACCACTGTACGTAGCCAACCGTGGCTAATCGGAGGTGTGGGGGAAAGACAACCAACTAAACACAACAGTTCTAACGAAATGAGTTTTCAATCTCGAATATTTAAAAGTTCATAGCTCCCAGTGGCATCCTAATATCGGAAGGAAGAGAGCGTTCCAGACGGCTGCAGAAGCGCATCTGACAGCATCGCGCGATGCGGTGACCACCACCGTCTTTATTCGACGGCTCGGCCAAAAGCCACCGCTGCTGCTGCTGCTGCGAGGATGACCGCCGTGCGGGTGATGATGGTTTGTGTTCCTCGACGAGATCAGCGAAGGGATTTGTGGCAAGCACCGTGTGTGTGTGTGTGTGTAATGAGCGCGACATTTTCACGCATTCGTTTGGCAAACCGATGGTGATGAAGATGGCGGCGACGATGACGATGCTGCCTGCAATGATTTTGTTTGGCTGCGCGCTGCATGCGGTGGTGCCAGGTGCACCCGTGCCCCTTACCGGAATCGGATAGTTTCCTCCGAGACGACCGTGCCGGGTTCTCCTCAAGGTCACGGCAATGGTTGGGCATCGCCTGCGAAGGAGGTCGGAGGGCAAGGGGGAAGGTGGGTAAAAAAGACAAAAATTAAAAAAAATAAAACATCATCATGGGACTTCGTTTGGCAGGACCAAAATATGAGAATAGGTTTTTACCTTTTTTCTGGCAACAAAACAGTTGTGTTTCGATGTTAAAACATCAAACTGAAACCTTTTACAAGGATTAATTTGTCTAATTGGGGAGCGGTGGCGCAGTGGTTAGCGCACTGCGCTAGGCACCCAGTGAAACAGAGTTCAATTCCTGCTCACCACCAATAACAGTGGCAGCGAATGTTTGAACCGCTCCTGGGTCGTTCCCTAGGTCGACTCAGCCTCAAAATTAGTAACTGGTGCGGTGTGTATTAAACACCGGCACTGGGGAGATAAAGGCGGCCGGGCGTGGTGCTGGCCGTCCACCAGAGGTCGCAAACGGGTTTTGATTCCTTACCCGTATCCGTACCCGGCCGCACCAGGGTCGCAAATGGGTACCCGTACCCGTACCCGGCCGGGTACGGGTAACCGGCCGGGTACGGGTACCCGTTCCTTACCCGTACCCGTACCCTACCGGAAATGAGTGACAAACGGTTACTCCCCAGTGACTCACGGCCTACCCGTTCCCGGCCGCACCAGGGTCGCAAACGGCTACCCGTACCCGTACCTGGCCGGGTACGGGTACCCGTTCCTTAACCGTACCCGTACCCTACCGGAAATGAGTGACAAACGGTTACTCACGAGTGACTCACGGCCTACCCGTACCCGTACCTGGCCGCACCAGGGTCGCAAACGGCTACCCGTACCCGTACCCGGCCGGGTACGGGTAGCCGGGTATCGGGTAGGGTACGGGTATCGGGTACCCGGTTGCGACCTCTGCCATCCACCCCACCCCGGCATTGGCGTGCTCTGTCGGTATTCATGGGCGGTGCTACTATCAGCACTTACGCTACACAGAATCAGAATAATTATTTATGCCGGAAGAATCCGATGAGCTACCAAGCTCTTTTTCGCAGGCGTCCAGTTCGGGGCACGGGGTAAGGACGTTACAACAAACAAAATGAAAACACGATAGGAGTGACAAGTACAATCGTGGTAAACAAATCACCAAAACACAAACAAATACAACGAAATCATCCCCACCCATCCTTCCAGGCAAGGCTCATCGAGGTATTTAACTTTTTTTTTTAAAGCGACGTGGCCACAAATGATAGCTCAACAAAGTGGCTAAATCACTTGGGCATTTATAACGGCAAAATATCTTCTTGGTTCTTTCGGTAAAGTCACGTAGAAGAGAAATAATACAAATAAAAATAATAAAATAATTAGTTTATTATATTACGTTTTATTTTTATTATTGTATTATTTCCCTTCTACGTGACTTTACCGAAAGAACCAAGAAGATGAATCCCTGCAGTCACGAAAGCTTTAAATCGAAATTTAACGGCAAAATAATCTAAAGAGCCTAAACGCACGTTTCGAAATGTGGGAGGGGAAAACCGGAGGGCCTGGAGAAAAAATCCACGCGACCACAGAGCAAGAGAGATGCACATTCTAAATGTCATGATCTTTTAAGATATCACGAAGCGATATTTTATCCGGGTGACAATAAAAATAATAAACAATACTAATAATGATATCGGCATCATCAACCGGAGGACCCTGAGAAAAAAGAAAACCCACACGACCACGGGGTCAGAGAGAGAGAGAGACATGCAAACTCCAAATACACAGAAGTTGTCAGGGTCGGGATCGAACCCACGACCTCCTGTGTACCAGGCGAGGTAGTTAACATCTCCTAGTCACTATGATGATGATGAGAGACGCAAACTCCAAATATACAGCAGCAGGCGTCAGAGTCGGGATCGAACCCAAGACCTCCTGTGTACCAGGCGAGGTAATTAACATCTCCTAGCCACCGTGATGATGATGAGAGATGCAAACTCCATATATACAGCAGCAGGCGTCAGGGTCGGGACCGAATCCACGACCTCCTGCACACCAGGCGAGGTAGTCAACATCTCATAGCCACCGCGGCGTGCCCATCGTCATGCAGTTTTAAGATATCACAAAGCGATATTTTATCAGCGTCGCAATGAAAATAAAACGATAATAATGATGATGATATCGGCATCATCAACCGGAGGACCCGAAGGGAAAAAAAACTCACACGGCCACGGGGTGAGAGAGACAGAGAGACACGCAAACTCCAAATGTACAGGTGGGAGGGGGGGGGACGTTTTTCTTTGTCGTGCATGATGTCGTGATGAAGTCACTCGACATTCCTCGCAAGGCGAGAAGCTATTTTTTTTAAAGGCGCACCCTAAGACAGTGACACACGCGCGCGCACACAGACACCAAGACACACAAAAGACAAAGGTCCCCCGTGTAGCCTTAACGGACTGTAGGGACAAGTGCTGTTAGCGAAGGCCAGCACGGCACACGAGGTGGTGGGTGACCAGAATCACGCCCGGCCGCCTTTGTCTCCCCAGTGGCGATGTTTTTACGCACCGCCACCTAGCTACTCATTTGAGGCTGAGTCGACCTAGGGGAAGCCCACCCAGGACCGGTCCAGAGAATCGTCACCGGTGGTGTTGGCAGTGAGCGGGAATCGAACCCGGGTCCGCCAGGTTCGTAGCGCAGCGCGCTAACCGCTGCACCACCGCTCCCCACTCCAACACACACACACGCATACCGATACACACACACACGCATACCTATACATAGGCCAGTGCACACCCACGCAACTTACGGAACACAGTGCGTGTCTTACACGCACGGATCATCATCACCGATCGGCCATGATCAATTCACTGCTGGACGAAGCGCCCTTTCCCGTGCGATTATCCGTTGTCACCCATCATCAACATCTCAGTCTGTCTGTCTCTCGCCTGCAGCAGCAGCAGCAGCAACGCTCGGCATTGAGGCGTCGTCTTATAGCTCGTGAAGCACATTCGCCATATTCTCGAGTGAGAAGAGCATACGGCCAATGTTAAGTCTATCGGCAATATTAGTGTATGGGACATGTTAAGTCTGTGGGTAAT
>JAAXLI020003203.1:0-11087 GCA_014621495.2 Entosphenus tridentatus | reverse complement strand
CCTCTGGAGGTGTCACCACTGAGGCTGGCCTCTGGAGGCACCACCACCAGTGAGGCTGGCCTCTGGAGGCACCACCACTGAGCCCAGCATCTCAAAACCCAGATGGCCCTCCCCTTCTCTTTTTTTGGTCGGCGTCGTGCGCAGAATTCATCAGCGCCCAGCAGAGTTGTGATGACAGGACTAATAACGCGTCTCAACACTGGGCGTGCGGAGCCCCAAAGAAGGAACATCGCGTTATTTCTTTTCAATGGGTCCACCACACGGAATCGTGTGTTTCGAATTCTGCTCTATTAATGCATGAGTATAGGGGGAACATCGTGTCTCTTTGAGCATCACGGATCAGCTTGTACTCATTCATCATGTGCATTGTACTCGAGAGAAAAAAAAGGCAATTGGCGGAGTTCACGAATCGTTTTGCGCGTTTGATAGAGCAAAGGAACGCAGTGTTCAGCTTTTAAATAAATATATAGTGTGAGTCGAGGGTTTTTATTTTATTTTTGTCTTTGAACTCGTTTTGGCCCCAGAAGCTTTTGGTTTTTCAGCGTCCTTTAAAGTGTTTTTTATATTACAGGTCCACAAATGTATCTGAAGGAATAGCGTTCCAGATGGCCACAGGAGCGCATCTGAAAGTGCACGTTGCAGTGAGCAAATTTAAACAACCGCACAGAAAGGCGCCCCAGTCGGGAATCGAAATTTTATTTCTTGCTGTAAGCCGCGAGCATTACCGCTGCTCCAAGCTTTCACCATCATAAAAAAACACACAAAAAATCTGAAATGAAATGAATAGTGGAGGACACCAAACGATGGTTGCACAGAGCAAAGCAAAACCCCACTAGGGAGACAAAGACAACTGGCCGTGTTGGTGCTGGCCACCCACCCCCTCGTTGTGCCACAGTTCCGGCCTACATAGGTGCTACTCGCTAACAGCACTTGCCCCAACAGTCTGTTCAGGTTATATTGGAGGCCGGAGTACAGCCCCCTATTACAACGGGGGCGGGAGGGGGGGTCTGCACGATCCGACTGTGGGCCCCCTCCTTTCTCCCGACTCATTTTCACTAAAATAGCTCCTACGAATGTGTTTTAACACATATACAATAATGTGTCGGCTATAACTATATATATAATTATATTTACACCGTTATTTGGGTTTAGAGGTAGATAGTCTCACAGTAACAGGATTAATAAAAAGATGTAAAGGTACAATACGCGCGCATGTGGACGAGAACGCGCGTGTGAAACAGCACCCTGATCAAAGGAGGCTGCCTCGTGTCGTTGGCGGGGAGGGGGAAAGAAAAAAATAACAAACAGCTGCTGGAGGTTAAGCGGTTCAAGTGATGACGATCAGAGTAATAATAATGACAACAACGTTGGGGATATCTCTTCGCCGATTAGCATGGTTCGCTACATATGGTGCGAAAGAAGTGCAACATACACCGCACCTCCGATTAGCACGGTTGGCTACATACATACATACGTGTAAGTGGAGAATTCTTTAAAGCTGGCGGCATGGTTATGGTTTCAGAGCGATTGAAGCGCGTGTACCCGGAGCGATCTATCTGCATGCACGCAGCACCTCCCGTCATGGATCTCGCGCATTGCGGTAAATCCTTCTTATCGTAGTCGCGTGCACAGCCGTGCTCGTGTTGTAGAATGTCCTTTTGTAAGCCAAGCGCGAACACGGCCATTTGAATTGTTGATTTAAATAGCTATCATCACTATCGCCATTGCTCTGGCCTCGGTGCAATGTGTCGAGCTGTATCTATATTGTATTTGGGGCTTCACAATAGCTGCATTCACGTCTGCTGTTTACCCGCCGTCTGAACCCAACGCGCGCTAGCAAAGAGCTCTAAGTGGCGAAGTAGAGGTAAACTAAAAACTAAATTGAACCATTTTTTTTTGACCAGGTAAGGTCCTACTGAGCTATGTAGCTCTTTTTCACAAGCAACCTGGCCACAAATGATAGCTCAGCGAAGTGGCTGATCAACGTGTGGACATTTATAGCAGACAAATACTCTTAACTCGTGGTGTTCATTCGAAATGTTGAGGGGAAAACAGGAGGACCCGGAAACAAATTCACGCAACCACGGGAGAGAGAGAGACACGCAACACAACTAAACACAACAACGGTCATATTATTTGGGTCTTTCGGTAAACTCACGTAGATGGTCCAAATAAAATAACAAGAAAAGAACAAAAAACTACGACGTTTTGATCACAACACAAGCGACCGTCATCAGGAGGAAAGAAGAGGAAAGCTGCGGAATTCAGACTGTTTTATAGGGTGTAGTTAGACCTCGGCAAGGTAAGGTAAAAGTTAAAATGTACCTTACCACAATACAATCACTCGACCATACCTTTTATCCTTTAGCAGGTAAGGTAAAAGGTAAAAGTTCAAAAGCAACGAGCCTACCTTTACCCTTCCTTTTACTCTTACCCCATACAAATTACCCGATTACAGAGTAATTACTGGGGTACTACACATGAAAAAGGTTTATAACGGTAAATTCTAGGTAGAGTGCTTTATTCATATATAATACTCTCGATGATTCCAATTTTACACGCTTTCTTTGAACTCACTGTCTGTTGTTGTCATATCCTCAAATCTTGTAACTCAATTTTAACCCACTTCCCAATATGATATAGACTGCAAACTTGATATACTTATGTCATACTGATGACAATATAATATTATATCATAAAAAAATGTTTTTAAACATAATTTTTTATGTTATGTTTCGGCTTGGGTCTAATTGTCCACGGTCAACTGACGTTGGCTGTAATTGGCCACGGTCCCTTACGTTATGGCAAACTTCGGGGTCACTTCCTGGAGTCGTGGAGTTCTGCCATTACTAGTACATTTCATAAAAGCGTGTTTTAAAAAAACATATTACTTATTAAATGGAGGCCACGGACTGCGCCACTGAGCTTTTAGCGGTTAACAAGGTACAGTATTTACCGGGTAATTCTTCTGAGCTACCTTTACCCTACCCTTTACCTTACCCCTTGGCATATCGACACCTTTACTCTTTACCGTTACCCTTTTACCCGGTAAAAAGGGTAAATTACCTTACCTTGCCGAGGCCTAGGTGTAGTCCTAGGGTCATAAATGAAGTGGGAGGGCTAGTGATGTTAATGTGAGATATTAGCATGTTCATGCAAGATCGCAGAGCCACCACGACGCAGAGGTCGGCGTCCGTAGGTGGCCACGTTGGTGTGAGAAATTCAACCTGCTAATGTGAAATCGGAGAGCCGAAGCCACGGGGAAAAAACACGGGGAAAACTTGTTCTCATGAGGGGGCCTGCCAAAGTTTCCACAATAGGGGGTTGCGATGTTGCTGCTGTTGCTCTGTATTCCCACGTTGAAAAATTTGCAGCGTCATGTTTCAACATTGGGATGTGTGGCCAACACCAGTAGCATCGTGTCGGGGCAGGGGGTTAGCCATGAGAGGAAATCGCAGAACCCGGAAGGGAAGATACCCATGCCTTCCCCGCACCTCCTCTTAGCACCGTTGGCTACGTACAGTGCGAAAGAAATTCAACATGCAAACACACATACATGCCGAACAGGTGAAGAGAGAGAGAACGTACAAACTCCACGCACATAGGCGCTCGAGTCGGGAATCGAACTCGGGACCTCCTTACTGTGAGACACGCGGCGTTAATTATGCGTGCAGTTCGTAAAAAAAACCTCCGTCGCTATCTAGAGAAGATTGCTTTTCCTTGGTCTCCGCTCAAGGGCTCTAAATCCTCAAATGCTGGTGCGTGCACGCGAGAACGGCACAATGGAAATAGTGCTGCTAGAGTTAAAGCTTTAAAATCGGATCTCTCATCTCCGGCAAATATATGTGCGGACGTGCACGGTTCGGTAACGAACGAATGAATGAGTGCATCCATAAGAAAGGATTTAGAAGGCGGCTCGCGACACGTTTTCGATAATTCGCTGCCAACTCTCCGTACAGGCCGAGTCACATCCAGAGCGGTCCTAGATAGCGTTTTTCCTCGCGGCCGTGACGAACTGCCCCGGAATGTTTATGCACAGCAGCAGTAGTGTAAATCTCGTTAAATCAGGGGGGAATATATTTACAGCATGGCCGAGTAAGAGCGGGCCCCTTTGAGCCAATGTGATAACACATTTTGACAAAATAATAATTAATAAAACTTTAATTTGGATAGGGCGTCATTCGAGCTAATTACTTCCCACAAGTTTGTACGCTATTTATACGGTAAGGCGGTGGTGAGATGTTAACTCCCTCGCCTGGTATGAAGGAGGTCGTGGGTTCGATCCCGATCCCGACCCTAACGCCTGCTATATATTTGGAGTTTGTGTCTTTCTCTCTCCTTGTGGTCGCGTGGATTTTTCTCTGGGTCCTTCGGTTTTTCCCTCCACATTTAGAATCAACATCACGCGTTTCGAGTATTTGGCTGCTATAAATTTCCACACGATCATAAGCCACTTTGTTGAGCTGTCATTTGTGAGAGCCAGGTCGCTTTTGAAAAAGAGCTACATCGCAGCTCAGTGGGTCATACTGCGTAAAATAAAAATATTGTTCTGTATTCGTAAGGTCCAAATCCAATTTATAGCTACGACGAAGGAAATTTAATCCCACGGAAAATAAAATAAAAATGTAAGAACAATAAAAAAACTACGATGACAAAAACTATTTAAAAACAATTTTTATTTTACCAGGTAAGGCCCACTGAGATATATGGCTATTTTCAGAAGCGATCTATCACAAATGATATCTCAACTTACTGGCTTATTTGGAAATGTATAGCAGCCACAAATACTCTTAAACGAGTGACGTCGTTTCTAAATGTGGAGGGGAAAAACTGGATAACCCGGAGAAAAGTCCACGCGACAACGTGGAGAGAGAGACACGCAAACTCCAAATATACAGCAGGCGTCGTCAGGGTCGTGATTGAACCCACAATCTCCTGCATACCAGGCGAGGGAGTTCATATCTCCTAACCACCTTGACACTTCCCCAAAAAGTGACGCCAAAGCAAACAGCAGCAGAAACAACGAAAACGTTATCACAACAGATAATTTAGTCCATTTAGTCTCTACTAAACATCCCAGACCACAGTTTCAAACTTCCCTACCATGCCAGGAAACGTGCATAGGAGGGGTGGCAGTGGTGGTGGAGTGGCCCAAAAAGTTACAACTCATTTGGACCGATCGGCCAAAGGTATTCGCGAATGCTTGTCGGTTTTACTGAGCCTATGACCAAAATCAGGCATAATGTTCGCCAGATTTTTATCAAACATTGAAAGCTGAGCAGTATTTTTTGTGAGCCTGGAGTCCCTGGACAGTGATCACGTGAGGCGACCACTCAGGAACGCCAGGTCGTCATCGGCTTGTTGCGGGCCTATGTGGCTGTGAGCACAGGACAGTGCAGCAAAACCCATTGTTGTGCCGTACATAAAAGCTCCCGCGCCTACGCTTCCTACCTTTACCAACCCACGCTGGCCAGCGTGGTGAAGCATGGTCAAATGACCCGCGTGGTGTGGAGACGGTCCCTCATCCAGCAGTGGATTGGCAACCGTTTTAAGTGTCCCCGAGTATAAACACCCAGATAAGCACACTCCCATTCGGACACAGGGCTGCTTCAACAGAGAAAAGATATCCCAGGGTCGCGACCCCAAATGCGATCATCAAATGGGTCATCCTTGTCGTGTGTTTGTTGTAATTTTGTGGCCCCGTGCCCCCACCGGACATATGTGAAAAGAGCTTCATAGCTTATCGAATTACTCCTCCTGCAGTCTAAACTCGGGTTTTTATCCTAATTCTGAGGATGGGGTTCCCAAGGCACACAGTAAAAATACCGCTGATCTCGCGCTCATGAATATTAAGTTTTGGCTGTATGAAAGCAAAACGAAGGCATAGAACGAAACATCCTGGGTCATTTCCAACATTTAAACGTCGTTTCTTTAGGCTTCTGGGTTAGCCCAACACATCTCCACCAATCAGAAGGCTTCACACATTGATTTAAGTCGGATCTCGCAGCTTTCTTATTGGTAAGGTTTCGGGCTCACCCACAACCGGGAAGAACATACAAACTCCACTCACTCACAATCACCAATATCAATACCCGCCATTCGCCACTAAGTGGAGGTGATGCCACCACGGCGCCCGTGCCAGGCTAGGTGCACACATTGAGGCCACGTAAAGTGTCGAAGGCTCGCTGATTGGTCACGTGGGATAGACTGAGCAGTTACCATGGGTTGGCTAAATGAGATGACCAGTAGATGCACCAGCTGACTGAGACGAGTGGCTGATGCACCACCTGTGCCCCCTACTGTGCCAACTTCCTGCATTTTATCTACCCGGCGCTCCGCTCGTTGTTGTGAGCGTCGCTCCTCTGCCCTCCGTTGTTCTTGGAGGGTGACTGCCTCCAAATGCGCAGAAGCAGCGTCCTTCACGAGCTTCCTCACTCAACTTACAAACTCTGCTCATTCACACACCAACTCTGCAGAACAAGGGGAGAACGTACAAACTTCACCCGCTCACTCACACTGCACAGAACTGAGGGAGAACATGCAAACGCCACACAGAAAATCGACCGAGTCGGGAATCGAACCCAGGGTCCTCTTTAATGCAAGACACGCAGCGTTGCCACTGCATACACACACCACTATTCCGCTCACGTGTACACGTGTTGTAATGGGTTCGATTGAGGCGCACACTCAACTTGGAGGCAACACTATTAACAACGTAAAAAACAACTTTAACACGACACATAAGGTGGTGACCACCGTTCCTAATTTAACTAACACTCGGGGGAATACTATATGTGACCAGGGCAGGTTAACAGCCTGCCTGGTCACGGACGAAGATCGGAGACTCGAGGACCGCTGGTGGCGTCTCCCGGGGTCGAACAGCCGCGCTCTCTCTTCACACCCCGCTTAAAACCGCCGCGGCGTGGCTGGACCCGCCCTCGGCCACGCCCCCCCTCGGCCACGCCCCCCTTCCCGATCATTCGGAAGGTCCGGGCCCCTTACCACGTGACCACCAAGCTCCCCCCTGGGGCCCCTAGGCCCCCTTCGTCCGATCACGTGTCCTGTCAAGTTCACGCAGAGTGTCACGGCCTGACGCGACCTCAGTGACACCCGCCTACAGATTCCCGTACAGACCCAACACAGTAGTGACGTCATATGTACGACTGTGTAATGCAGAAAGCACCGCCACCCCCCCTGTTGTCACTGTACCACCTGAGAGACGCACCCCTCCCCCCCGTTGTCACTGTGCCACCTGAGAGACGCGCCCCCTCCCCCCCTCCCATGTGCCTACCTCCAACGGGGGATGCAACATCCTGGACGTGTTTCCCTTCGAAGCTCCGATCGGGGTGTCGAGGCGTGCGAGCAAAATGAATTTACTTCTCAGCCCACCCTCAGACAATTGAGCCTCTGTTGTAACAGGAATTTTTGTTCTATTTGTGTTTCTCATAAACCCTCAAAGTAGTATAGATTGCATTTTATTCCGATCATTAAACCGGATCCTATATTATCGTAACTGGAATGCATTTAGGATTTTCAATGCGACATTATGCCCTAATGGGTGTAGCGGTTGTTTTGTTGTTGCTTTAATTGGAAATTGTGAAGAGGAAATTTGATGCGTTGTTGTTTTAGGGTCCGCACGCGATGTCGCGCCTTGCCCTGCTTTGTTTTTCAATTGGTAGCGTGAGGGGTGGTGCACACTGATGTTGGTTTTCTCCTCGTCGAATGCCACCACTGAAGAATATTCTCTTTAAAGGAATTCATACATAGCGCCTTTTTACAAATAATTAACAACAATACAACAACGCGTGTTAATATAATGGTGGAGATGAGGTGAATGAAATTGATGAGAGGACGCAATGTGAGCGAATCTGTGATGATGCGAGAATTCGGTGAAAGTGAAATTGATGACAGTAAATTATGACGATGATGATGATGAATGGAATTAATGAATGGGGTGAACGAGTAAAAGCCGTGTAATGAGAATATCAAGAGGGAACAGTAACGATGGGAGAGGTTATGAGGGGGAGATTGAGGGGTCGTGGGGCGAGCTAGGGGTTACGATCATTTGGTTTTGAGTGCGGAGAGGAAGTGGGTGAGCGACGGAGACTGCTTAATGTGGAGATGGCTGACGGAGCGCGACGTCGCGTTATGGCGTCCCTGTTACTATAGGGGGTGGGGGGGAGCTGTGCACGACACCAGAGGCGTAGCTAGGATATTTTGCGCCCGGGGACGAACTATAAAATTGGCGCCCCCCCCCCCCACCGTTTAATCACATTTTCCTATTACATCGAATAAGGAATACCAATTTAAATTTTAATGAAACATTGTATTTAAAGCAGCAAATTTATAGAAATTATATTACATGGCTCACTCAGTCACTGTCGTAGACTGGTTGACATAAGTCTACAAAAGATCAATTTGTCTTGATTTCATTGTCGCAAACTGGTCAATCACGTAATCAAAATCAGTTTTTTCCAATGTTTCTCTTTCAACGCCAAGAAGAGCAAGATCGCTGAGACGATCTTGTCCCATTGAAGCACGCAAATACGACAAAATAAGTTTCAATTTGCTGAACGACCGCTCACAGCTTGCAATTGAAACTGCTATTGTTAATAAAATTTGCAGTGAAATTCGCAAATTCGGAAATATGTCGTCTCCATGAAACACAATAAAACCAAGAAGATCCAAAGGAGTTTCTGGTAGAACTTCATTCCGGTTACTGAGCAGCATTTTGCAATCTCCAATTTCTGTGAAAAGTTCGTGGCCATTGATGTCGGTGTCATAGAAATTTCCAAAATCTGTGCAATTTCGACGAATTGCATTGACATCTGTGTCGGATAGAAGAGTTTTGATGTCCAGCCGAAATCCAAATTTTGTGTTCAGGTCTTTTAGTCGTAAAAACCGTGTTGACATCTCCTGTTGAAGTCGATAAAATACGCTCTTCATAACGCGCACAATTTCTTCTTCTGCTGAAAGTCCTACATCTCTTGCCAGTTCTCCTGGCATCTTCCGACGTCGCCTAATTCTTCTGTCCACATCGATCCCCCAGTCTGTGCATCTTGTTTTGGCGTTTTATACAGCAACTGGGCTCAAATCATCACGAAACTTGACAAATTCATGCTCCAAAAATTCAAGATCAGTTGCTGCTTCCTTGAAATTCATAGTAGGATCCTGTAAGCGCTTCTGAACACGTTTATTTTTTCCAAGAATGACATTCCAGAAATGTAATAAAACTATGAAGTTAAAATTTAATACGCATGCCTGTAACTGTTCTGCATCACTTCTGGTTTCAGGCGTCATAGTTACATCCTCCGATAATTTGTCTAGCAGCCCTACTAATTCATCCAGTCCTTCAAAGATAGCTTTAACAGCTTCTGATCGTGCAACTCCAGCGTGTTTCAGGCCGTCGTAGTTTCCGCCGCCAAAAAACAGGCCAGTGACTAAGGCTGAAAGACTGCGCCTGTCTGTTGTTTGGGACATTCTTCCATGTAAGTTCTTAATAGGCGCGCGTACCAAAATGTAATAACATGACATGTAGGCTGTGTGTGGTGGGATATATAAACTTTTAGGTTGAGGTGTAGATTTGTGCAGTAGTTTCAGGCTGTCGTGCCCGCCGCAATAAGTTATAATGTAACGTTGTAAGCCTCATTTTAGCGCCCCTTTACCTTGGCGCCCGGGGACATATGTACCCCCCTGCCCCCCCCCCCCTAGCTACACCTCTGCACGACACCATCGTGGGCCCCCCTCCTTTCTCCCAAATCACTTTTACTGAAATAGCTACTAAAGATTTTTTTTAACCCCCTATCTTCTTTCTTCTTTGTTTTTTCTTACCTATAAACGTCACTTTTTGTCTGTCTGTCTGTCCGTCTGTCTGCGTACGCTCGCTTGCGAGGGATTTGGCGCTCGGGCCGTGGGGTTTAGGATGAAAAAAATTTGCCGGTGGGCACGCCCCCAGCCCCGCGGTGGGAATAGGCATTTCCGATTTTTCGTCTCTAAACTTTAAATCGGTCCGATTATCGATTTAGTGCGATTTCTCTTTATTTATTTATTTACTTTTGCCGACCGGAACGTGACGAAGCACGCATTTGCGCATGCGCGAGGGCGGTTGCCCCTGGCAACGGGCAGCAACGCCATCGCCGCGGGGTGGACGCCATTTTTAATTCACGTTTAAAATATGCGCACGCGTTAACACGTGACGCTGAGGTAAATTCATCAAAGTTTCACGTCCTCTTCACTCCCCCCCCCCACCCCAATGTGTGCAATTACTATTATGGGGTCGGTAGATAATAAAATTATAGCGATTAGACTGTATTATTCTAGCGCGGGGGGGGGGGTAGCGGCCCCAGCACCCAGCCTCGGCCGGGTGGGCAATCTAGGCGAGGCCGGAGGCTCTGCACGGTACTAGGCCTCGACACCCCACACGTGTCAGGCGAAGACTTTGTGCTATAAACTCGATATACCCAGCGTTGCCCGGGGGAAAAATACATTTAAAATCTTCTGAAAACTTTAAAACATTACATACCAATGAAAATACAACTGTAATTACTTATTTTTAAACCTGACCGAGCCAAGAATCGATTCTCTGAATCGCGCAAAGGAATCGAAGGTTGTAGACTACTTTAGAATCGGCCGATTCCCGTTTACTATAAGTTGGTTATAGAGTCGATATAAACTGCTACGAGCGGGAAATATCCGGCGTTGACCGGGGCGAAAAAATAATTATGAACTCCTGAAAACTTTAAAACGTAACATACCAATGAAAATAAGACTCTGTAATTAGAAATGTAAACCTACACGCCAGGAATCGATTCTTTGAGTCGCGAAAAGGAATCATCGAAAGTTGGAGATTCCGTTAGACTCGCCCTATTCCCGTTTTAAAAACTGTATATCGCCAAGTTTGCTCAACATTTCCAACAGACACACATTCACACATTTAGCTTTTACATTTAACATACAAAACGTCAGCATGTACTGCTGTCATCATAGGCAAAAAATATATACACCCTCACCACTCTCCCTCACCACTCTCCCTCACTCACACCACTCACCATCACTCACCCTCACTCACGCTCACCACTCACCCCTCA
>JAAXLI020003202.1:0-11297 GCA_014621495.2 Entosphenus tridentatus | reverse complement strand
CGTGCCAGCGGAGTGCGCCCGGAAGCCAAGCAGGCCCGGGCCTGGCCAGGGTGTGGACGGGCGGCCGCCAGCCATGAACACGCACGCGCTGGAGTAGGGAGCGCAGTAAAACTGTACGCCGTTGTACTGTTCTATGCACCGACAGCTATGCTCCCCACCTTCACCGACACCCCACTGACCAGCGTGAAGCACGGTCAAATAAGGTTCTCTCACCGGTGTCGGGCGCGGTGGCGGCGGCGATCGCGCCGTGGCGGTCATGCTGCTGCTTGACGCAGACGCGGCTGTCGATCTGGTACAGCATCGCCGGGCAGAGGAAGATGAACTGGTCCTGGGTGACGCCGGAAGCCGACGACATGCCGTAGTTCCACAGCAGCGTGGTGATGTTCATGCACTGCGGGCGCACGCGAGACGCCGCGGCGAGGCCGGGTCACGCGAGACGCCGCGGCGAGGCCGGGTCACGTAAGAGGCAGCGGCGCGCACCGCTGGGAGGCGGCGGCGGCGGCGTGAGAGCCGCCCTCCGACTCGACGGCGCGTGACCTCGACCGACGATGGGCAAGCGCGACCTCACTTTAGTTAAATGTTTAAAAGGTAATTTTGTAAGGTACTCTACGTAACGCGATTTGCTGCCGCTTGTTTTCCTTCATTATGTATTTCGTTTATTTTTATTTTTCTCGCGACCTGTTATGTACGTTACGTTTGCCGGGGAAGTGATGCTTTTGTTGGTGAAACACCGATTCAAGAGCTTCTTCTTAGCTCACAGGGTACTTCACAATCAGCTGAACTGAGGCTCAACTGACCGACCGCGACGGAGCCACGCGCGTTCGTACGCCACGTGGCCGCGTGCTCGGTCTGCCCGTGTCGGGCGGTGAAGGGTCTGCCCGACAGACATCGTCTTGGCCGGATCGTTACGTGGCCCAACCCAGAGATCAATTCCGAATGATAACGACGAGTCGCACGCGAGTGGCGAGCGGTGAAGAAATCAACAACAGCGGGAAGCTTGAGGGCGTGAGTTCGGTACGCGTGCCAGGAGCCCGATCGAGGGTGCCTGGCCGTAGTGCACGCAAGCGCGTGTGTGCATGTGTGGGAATTTGTGAAGTGGTAGCGCAGCGGTGAGCGCGCTGCGCCACAAAGCCGGCGACCCGAGTTCGATTCCCGCTCACGGCCAACACCGGTGACGATTAGCTCAACCGGTCCTGGGCCTCCACTAAGTCGATTCAGCCTTAATTGAGTACCTGGTGCGATGTGTAAAAACATTGCCACTGGGGAGACAAAGGCGGGCGGGCGTGGTGCTGGCCACTCACCGCCTCGTGTGCCGTTCCGGCCTTCGTAGGTGCTGCTACTCGCCAACAACACTTGCCCCTACGGTCTGTAACAGGCTATACGAGGGATCTTTGTTATCGTTGTGGGAATGAAGCGTCTCCATAGCAGTCGGGCTCTGAAATGCATGACCCCGACCCGTGAACTCGGGACGCGGCAGCTCATGAGACCACGCGGAGATCATGTGAGACATCGCGACCGCCGCGTGACGCGTGGCCTCTGTGGGAATGCGCGCTGGCCAGCGTTGGTTCGCTACTCGGTGGCCGCGAGCTTGGGGGAAAACAAAGCTTCGCCCTCACTCGAATCCTTTGTTGTTGATTGCAGGAGCGATGTCCACAGCCTGCACAGAAAGCCTCTCTGTTCTGCGTTCCCCAGCAGCCAGGCAGCGGAGGCTCACCATGATGAACTCGTGTGGCTCGTGGACTCGTTGACTCGTTGACTCGTGTGACTCGTGTGACTCATGGACTCATGGACTCATGGACTCGTTGACTCGTGTGACTCATGTGACTCACTCGCGACAGTCGAGAAACGTGCACTTGCCACCAAACATTGTCCGGGGTTTTCACTTGTTAAAACCTGCGAAGGGTAAAGGCGCAGCCCCGTAGTAACTCGCTCGCTACACTGCTGGCGGAGGGAGCCCTGGAGAGCCCCTCTGGGAAAACAAAATTGTTGGCCTACTCTTCCACGCTGGCCAGATGTGTTGGGAGAGGTGGGAGTACCCACACTTTACCCCACCACGTGCGACCTGCCGACACACTAACTGCGGTCTACCCCTTTGTGTGGCGGGGGAGGAGTGGATTCAATCTCACCTCTTCGTGAATGTGGCCGTGATCTCCCGACAAGCCCAGCGACGCGAGGTAGTCCTGGACCGCCGTGCGGCTTTGCCTCTCCGCGGCTCCCCACGCCCCGCGGCCGTGGGGCACCTCCCTGGCGCTGCGGGCGCCTCTCGGCGCGCCTCTCGGGGGCCCTCGCCAATCCCCGGCGCCGCCCGTGGGGGCCGCGGTCCGTGGCCCGACGTCCCCCGCGCCGTCGGCGGCGCTCGACGAGCCGCCCCTGCGGCGGTCTACCGGCCCGGGAAGGCGGTCGTGGCCAGCTCGATGCCCGGCGTCGCCCTCGTCCCGATCGCGGTCCCGATCGTGGTCGTGGTCCCGATCGCGGTCGTGGTCCCGATCGTGGTCGTGGTCCTGATCGTGGTCGTGGTCCTGATCGTTGTCCTGATCGTGGTCCTGATCGTCGTCCTGATCGTGGTCCTGATCGTGATCTTCATCGTGATCTTCATCGTGATCGTGATCTTCATCCTGATCTTCGAGCACCCGGATCTCACCGATGCCCAGGTTGACGAGCAGCTTCTGCAGGGCGTCGAGGGAGAGGTGTCCCTCCTGGCCGTAGCGCGTGAACAGTCTCTGCAGGTAGTACTTCTGCTCATACACGGCCATGGGCAGCTCCGGCGCTGCGGCGGCGGCGGCGACGGTGCCGACCTCCCCTAGGCCTCCCGCGCCCGCCGAGGACGTCGGCCGCTCGCGCGTAGCGGCGCAGTGTGCCGGCGCGCCCTGCAGCAGCAGCAGCAGCAGCAGCGCCAACAGCAGCGGCGGCACGACCACGGAGCGGAAGCCGCTGGCCGGAGTCCCCTCCATGTTCGCGGCACTGAAAGCAAAAACACAGGGCGGGGGGAGAGACGGCGGTGGATACGAGGGAGAGGGGCGAGACGCAGCTGTGACTGCAGACTGAACACCTGTGAACCGTTTTTCTCGTCAAGGAGCGTTAACCCATCGTCGTGCAAACTCCGGTCATCCTCGCAGCAGCAGCGGCTCCTGGCTGGCCATCAAACAAAGACGGTCGCCGCGTCGCGCGATTTTAGATGCCCTTCTGCGGCCGTCTGGAACGTTCTTCCTTCCGATGTTAGGAAGCCACTGGAGCTGTGCACTCACTCACGGTTCACCCACGGTTCACTCGCGGTTCACCCGCGGTTCACCCGCGGTTCACTCGCGGTTCACCCGCGGTTCACTCGCGGTTCACCCACGGTTCACTCGCGGTTCACTCACGGTTCACCCTTGGTTCACCCACGGTTCACCCGCGGTTCACCCACGGTTCACCCGCGGTTCACCCGCCGCACGATCCGCTAGTCGATACTCCTGCGAGTCCCAGATCGGGCCGCGTGTGCGGCTGATGGGTTGTCTGGGAAACCCTTGGTAATGATTTGTGCACGTGGAGAGAGGGATTTGTGAATGAGACGACGAATTATTTGGCGAGGCTAATTAAGACATTTATTGCTTTGTTGGGGTAAAGAAAATTGGACATTTTTGCCAAATCAGGATGTAATTAAGTGAGTATAATTACGCGCTTTAGCGTGGATAAAGCGCAGAGAAGTGGCAGAGTGGGGAGCACAGTCGGTGCATCTGCCAGCCAGTCAACCCAGGGCACCTGGGTCTGTCCCCGTGACCCCCAGCGTGGCCTCAACGTGCACCTCCCCCACGTTAACAATGGGCAATCAGTCTCACAGTCCACGGTAAACGCAAGGTAAACACACTGTCTTACAGTCCAAGGTAGACACACTGTCTTACAGTCCAGGATAAACACACTCAGTGTTACAATCCAAGGTAAACACAAGGTAAACACACCGTCTTACAGTCCAAGGTAAACACACTGTCTTACAGTCCAAGGTAAACATTCAGTCCTACAGTCCACGGTAAACACAAGGTAAACACACTGTCTTACAGTCCAAGGTAAACACACTGTCTTACAGTCCAAGGTAAACACACTCAGTCGTACAGTCCAAGGTAAACACACTCAGTCGTACAATCCAAGGTAAACACAGTCTTACAGTCCAAGTTAAACACACTGTCTTACAGTCCAAGGTAAACACATTCAGTGTTACAGTCCAAGGTAAACACACTCAGTGTTACAGTCCAAGGTAAACACATTGTCTTACAGTCCAAGGTAAACACAATCAGTGTTACAGTCCAAGGTAAACACACTCAGTATTACAGTCCAAGGTAAACACACTGTCCTACAGTCCAAGGTAAACACACACTGTCCTACAGTCCAAGGTAAACACACTCAGTGTTACAGTCCAAGGTAAACACACTGTCTTACAGTCCAAGGTAAACACAAGGTAAACACCGTGTTACAGTCCAAGATAAACACAAGGTAAACACACTCACTGTTACAGTCCAAGGTAAATACACTATCTTACAGTCCAAGGTAAACACAAGGTAAACTCAGTTTCACAGTCCAAGGTAAACACACTGTCTTACAGTCCAAGGTAAACACACACAGTCTTACAGTCCAAGGTAAACACAATTTAAACACACTGTCTTACAGTCCAAGGTAAACACAAGGTCTTACAGTCCAAGGTAAACACTGTCTCACAGTCCAAGGTAAACACATGGTAAACACAAGGTAAACACAGTGTTACAGTCCAAGGTAAACACACTGTCTTACAGTCCAAGGTAAACACAAGGTAAACACAGTGTTACAGTCCAAGGTAAACACACTGTCTTACAGTCCAAGGTAAACACAAGGTAAGCACACACTGTCCTACAGTCCAAGGTAAACACACACTCAGTCTTACAGTCCAAGGTAAACACAAGGTAAATACACTGTCTTACAGTCCAAGGTAAACACAAGGTAAATACACTGTCTTACAGTCCAAGGTAAACACACTCACAGTCCAAGGTAAACACACTGTCCTACAGTCCAAGGTAAACTCAAGGTAAACACAGTCTCACAGTCCAAGGTAAACACAAGGTAAACACAGTCTCACAGTCCAAGGTAAACACACTGTCTTACAGTCCAAGGTAAACACAAGGTAAACACACTCACAGTCCAAGGTAAACACACAGTCAGTCTTACAGTCCAAGGTAAACACAAGGTAAACACAGTGTTACAGTCCAAGGTAAACACAAGGTAAACACAGTCTCATAGTCCAAGGTAAACACAAGGTAAACACAGTGTTACAGTCCAAGGTAAACACAAGGTAAACACAATGTTACAGTCCAAGGTAAACACACACTCAGTGTTACAGTCCAAGGTAAACTCAAGATAAACACAGTCTCACAGTCCAAGGTAAACACAAGGTAAACACTGTCTCACAGTCCAAGGTAAACACACTGTCTTACAGTCCAAGGTAAACACAAGGTAAACACACTCACAGTCCAAGGTAAACACACTCAGTCTTACAGTCCAAGGTAAACACAAGGTAAACACACAGTGTTACAGTCCAAGGTAAACACAAGGTAAACACACTCACAGTCCAAGGTAAACACACTGTCTTACAGTCCAAGGTAAACACAAGGTAAACACAGTCTCACAGTCCAAGGTAAACACAAGGTAAACACAGTCTCACAGTCCAAGGTAAACACAGTCTCACAGTCCAAGGTAAACACAAGGTAAACACAAGGTAAACACAGTGTTACAGTCCAAGGTAAACACAAGGTAAACACAGTCTCACAATCCAAGGTAAACACACTGTGTTACAGTCCAAGGTAAACACAAGGTAAACACAGTCTCACAGTCCAAGGTAAACACAAGGTAAACACACTGTCTTACAGTCCAAGGTAAACACAAGGTGAACACAGTGTTACAGTCCAAGGTAAACACAAGGTAAACACACAGTCTCACAGTGCAAGGTAAACACACAGTCAGTCTTAGAGCCGTAGATGAGGTGCAGGGGTGGTGGGCCCGAGCAACCTGCACTGACCGATGTGCGGAATGTTGGGAATGTTGTCCCGCGAAGCCTTCAATTAAAAGCACAAACAAGGCGTCTTTTGCTTTCTTGCTCCAAACGCAGCCTCCGCCGGTGTCAATTCCCGCCCTCTTACCGAGCATCAAGAGACCGCGCGAGACTGAAGCACTTCGTGGCAGCTCTTGGCATGCGCAGAGCGGGCGATTGATAAAAGCTGACGACGAGAGGCATCAAGTCGCGCTGACGATGGGCAAAGTCGTCTCTCACGCACGGCAAAGGCACCGTCTTTATTGGGCTGGCTGGCTACTCGCACCCACGTGGTCCCACAGACACTCATTCACAGACACTCATTCACAGACACTCATTCACAGACACTCATTCACAGACAGGCCAATCCACGACCAGGTGGGTGTCCACTGCACAAATGTTCGTCCTTTGTTTCCACTTTCCGCTGTCTTGTGACAATATTCTCAAGTGGTGGCCACAGCTCTCTGGCACCAATCGCCGCTGACGTCATCGTCAAGCCATTCTCTGTGAGGTCTTCCTCGCTAACACCTGCATACAGAGAGGACGCCAGACCTTGGGGGCACCGGCTGCCCGCCTGGCCGCTGCCTTTCCGCCCGCCTGCCGTTCCACCGCGCGCCTCTGGGACATTTCTCGTACGTACGGTAAACTTCTTTCGCACCGTACGTAGCCAACCGTGCTAATCGGAGGTTCTCGCTCTTGCACAGCGAGCGAGTGCGGTGCGGTGGTGGAGGTGGCGCATCCCAAGTCGGCGTGGTTATTGCTGGGTGGTTGTGAGCCTCGTGGTGCCCCCACCCCCAACACACACGGCTACTATGCCACACACTCGCCGTTCCACCCGGTTTGAGTGGGAGGGAATGGCTCGCACAGCGAACACAGCGGGCATGGCAGGCACGTTGGGAACGTTGGGCACAGTGGGCACAGCGTACACGGCGGGCACGCGTGTCTTCCGCCTCTTGCCCCCTTCTCACCGCTGTCAGAATCAGCGAGAGTTCGTCTGCCTTCAACGGTTTCCCGCACGGTGCTGGTGTAATTGTGTGTGTGTATTCATGCTCGTTGACCCAGGAAAGCCGCCAGACTTTTTAACGAGGGCCTTGCCAAGCTATTGCAATCGGTGGAGCAATTCTGCTGCTGCTGCTGTTGCTGCTGCTGTTGCTGTTGCTGCGTGTGATCCCAATGGAGCAATTTGCAGGTAAATCTTCAGCTTTGGGATGTCTGGCCACTGCCGCTCACACGACGCGTGTTCCATTAGCTATGGGAGGAGCACATGGAGAAGCGAGAGAAAGCCCATGCAGGGGGCAGGGGGAGAGAACACACAAACCACACGCAGAAAGGTGGCCGAGCCAGGAATCGAACCCAGCGTGTTTTTGGCGCGACCGTTACCACGGGGGGTCACCCACCCTGACGCCCAGAGGTCACTGCCCCGTGGCCTTGGGGGGCGGTGGCACGCAGCGGCCGGCACGCATTTCGTTTCAAAGTAAAACGCGGCGAGAGACGCGGAGGGTCGTCGTGGCCCCCCCCCCCCCCCGCAGAGTTCATCCTGGAAGCTCAAATCCGGCTCGCGGGAGGACAGCGGCTCGCAGGGAGAAGGCCTCGCGCCCTGTGCCGTGTGCCAGCGGCGACTTTGACTTGACTCGGATTTGGGTTGAGAGTTTCACAAACCGCAAAGAGCCGGGGCGCGTCACGGCGGCCCCGTGCCAGCACGCCAGGCGCCCTGGGCTCGCTCATTCGTGAAACCCGCCCGGTCTGCCTCTCTCGCCGGGCCTTGGACAAGTCTCGGGCCAATGTGAACACGACACGGAAATAGCAACAGATGTATCGGGCGTCTCGCCGTAGGGGACAATATCTGTTTGCCTCTATGCCCTCGGCGCTCAAAGTGCAAGAGCTATCATTTATAATCACGCGAAAGCCAAACAGCATGGCTTCCTGCAGTCACGAAAGCTTCAAATCAAGAAGTGAAAGCCAATTGCGATAGTGTCGGCCTTGTAAGGGAGACAGATAATAATACTGGAGATGTACACGCTACGGCCGTGTCCGTAGCGATGAGAGTGCGAAGAGGAGAAGACTGGCCTAGATCTCCCCCAGGTGAAGGAACCCTAAATAGGTAATCGCTAGCGCGCTTTGTCTGCACGGCTCGTCATGCCCAAAGGGCTATTGGTGCTTTCTCGTCACCGAGGGAGGGAGGGTGCAGGTCACTCACTCAGGCCAGTGTGAGACAATCTTGATTTGAAGCTTTCGTGACTGCAGGAATCCATACTCTTTGGTTCTTTCGGTAAAGTCACGTAGGTAGAAGAATAACAGATCACGACGTTTCGATCGCATTAGCGCGGTCAAGTCTGGGCCAAACACCCGCAGCGCCTCGCGGTAGGAGCTCGCATCCACCAGCGGATTGCCAAGGCGGCTGCACGGTGGAGTTTTTTGTGTCGTTTTACCGACCAGTGGCGCAAGACGTCCACGCAATCCGAGTTGTAAATCAACGACGTCAAACCCACCGGAGTGGCTCGCCAAGGGCACTTTACCCGTGGGTGGTGAACTGGTGATGGCCAGAATGAGCGAGGGAGGTGTGGTGTTGATTAACTGTAAGTTTGTTTTGCCGTGCGCGCAGATCTAGTTGTGATTCGGTGAAGGCGGCGAGCGGCTCGGTGGCAACGCGGAGACGGCCCATCGCTGCCGCCAGCCTCGGCCACGTGGAGGAACAGCTCAGGGCCGCGGGCGGCGCGATCCCAACTCGCAATCCCAACTCGCAATCCCACCACGCAATCCCAGCGTGCAATACCAGAGTGCAATCCCACGTCTCAATCCCACGTCTCAATCCCATCTCGTAATCCCATCTCGTAATCCCACCGTGCAATCCAACGTCGCAATCCCAGAGTGCAATCCCACGGTGCAATCCCACCTTGCAATCCCACCTCGCAATCCCAGCGTGCAATACCAGAGTGCAATCCCACGTCTCAAGCCCACCTCGTAATCTCACCTCGCAATCCCACCTCGCAGTCCACCTCGCAATCCCACCGGGCAATCCCACCGGGCAATCCCAGCGTGCAATCCCAGCGTGCAATCCCACGTCTCAATCCCACGGTGCAATCACACCGTGCAATCCCACCTCGCGATCCCACGGTGCAACAACACGTCGCAATCCTCTCCTCTCCATCCCCCCTCACAATCTCCCCCTCTCAATCCTGCCTTGTAATCCCACCTCTCAATACTCCCCCCGCCCTCTCCATCTCACCTCGCAATCCCATCCCCACCCACTCCCTCTCCTGCATCAAGCCCTGGCTCTATCAGGTTCGCGTGTTCCCCAAACCGTCTGAACGATGATTGCGAGTCTCTTGGTGTGCGTGCGATGTGGGTAGCGGTAAGCGGAGTGGACCCAGCGACCCGTGTGGGATTCCCGCTCACAAACAACGAGTGACGGCGATCTGAACCGGTCCTGGGCCTCCCCCTTGGTAGACTCAGCCTTAAGACCGCTAACAGCACTTGCCCCGGCGAGCCTGTGTGGACTACAGCGGGAGCTTTGTCTTTTGTGTGTGAGCGGGGTACCTCGTGGTGGGTGTGGTCGTAGTCGGGCGCGGTGTGCGCGAAACGTCGGACATGGCGCCGAACAATAAAAAAACGCGGGCATCGACGCAGAAACCCGCACGCGCCTGCGAGCGACGTGCAGGCGCTCGGTGGGCCGTTCCTACCTGTCGGCGTTCACTTGTCCTGGCACGGCCGCCACCACCTTCACCTGGGCACCTCACCTGGGCACCTCACCTGGGCGGCAGCGGAGACAGAGAGACGACACCGCGGTTAGCGCACGGGAGGAGCGAGTCGGCGTGCACGTGGAGACACGCAGAGGACGACGGGAGGAGCGAGTGCGCGTGCACGTGGAGACACGCAGAGGACGACGGGAGGAGCGAGTGCGCGTGCACGTGGAGACACGCAGAGGACGACGGGAGGAGGAGTCCACGTGCACGTGGAGACACGGAGATCACGACAGGAGGAGCGCGTGCACGTGGAGACACGTGGAGACACGAAGAGGCTCTTCTTGGGAGTCGTCTCTCGCCCGAGCTGTCACGAGGCGAGTCGCTCGCGAGATACGCGACAGGTCGGAGCAGCCTGCAGCAGCAACAGCAGCAGTAGTAGCCCGCAGAAGCAGCAGCAGCAGCCTGCAGCAGCAGCCTGCAGCAGAAACAGCAGCAGCCTGCAGCAGCAACAGCAGCAGCAACATCAGTAGCAGCCTGTATGCCAACAGCAGCAGCAGCCTGCAGCAGCAGCAATAGCAGCAGCAACAGCAGCAGCAGCCTGTATGCCTGCCAACAGCAGCAGCCTGTATGCCTGCAGCAGCAGTAGCCTGCAACAGCAGCAGCCTGTATGTCGACTCTACCCCCCGCGGGTCACGTGCACGGTGTCCGGCACCGTCTAAGGTAGCAAACCACCACACTCCCCCTCCCCCGCCACCACCACCACTCGTCATTGCAAGCAGACCGACGTTTCGCGCGACGCCCCTGGGTGAGGGAACAGCGCAGGGGTCCGAGACGGAGTACGAGACGTTCTTGGGCTGCTCTGGACGGAGCTCCCCTCCCCCCTCCCCCCAGCGTACCCCGAGAGCGACGTCGCTGCGACGTTCACGTGGTGCTTGAGGGTCGATGCGAGTGGCAGCAGCAGCAGCGGCAGCAGCAGCAGTGGGGAGGACGAGTCGCGCCGCTTGTGGCCCCGCGGCCTCCTCTGGGACATCGCCGGGGGCCGCGAGAGGCGAGGCCGCGAGAGGCGAGGCCGCGCGCGCAGACTCGGACGAGGCGCGGGCAGAGGGGGGGGGGGCCTTCAGTCCAGCAGTGGATAGACAATGGCTGCTGATGAGAGTGGTGGGGATTGTTGGTGGTGGTGATGGTGGTGGTTATGATGAGAGTGGTGGTGATGGCGGTGATTGTTGATGGTGCTGATGTTGATGATGTTGATAGTGGTGGTGGTGGTGATGTTGATGGTGGTGTTGATAGTGGTGATGTTGAGAGTTGTGGTGATGGTGGTGATGTTGATGGTGATAGAGGTGGTGGTGATGTTGATGGTGGTGTTGATAATGGTGATGTTGAGACTTGTGGTGATGGTGGTGATGTTGGTGGTGATGTTGATAGTGGTGATGTTGAGAGTTATGGTGATGTTGATAGTGGTGGTGATGTTGTTGGTGATGCTGATGGTGATGCTGATGATGGTGATGTTGGCGGTGATGTTGATGGTGGTGATGTTGATGGTGGTGATGTTGATGGTGGTGATGTTGGTGGTGATGTTGGTGGTG